>CM035420.1:145226580-145251580 GCA_020310875.1 Ceratopteris richardii | reverse complement strand
GCAATATGTTAGATCTTTCACACCTTCAAAAGGCACGTGGGAATCATTAGAAAGGTACCTCCTCTAGCCACCCATGATGGTGGTTGGGGGGAGCCTCCCTTGATGGGGGTCATCAAATAGTAGAGGATTCACCTATAGAAATGACTTACAAGGCTCTTTTGCAACATTGACCACCAAGTGATAAAGTAAATTCTCTACAAAAAAAAAAACTTAAGAAAAAATGAGGTCAAAATATAATGCCTATACACATCCTCAATTAGTATATGACTATTGTGAGAACTCCAAGCTTGAGGATTATATCCACTATTTGAGAGTGACAGTACATATCCACCCAACCAACTCCACCCATATATATACTAGAGGTCCAAGGGGTACATGTTATAGGATACTTCCAAGTGTTTCTCATGTGAGAACTTTCCCAAGTCTAGTCACATGATCAATTTCAATTAAAACCTTCCCTTCATGTAGAAATCAAGATAGAACTCGGGAGAAGCTTCTCCTAAGATGAGCTTTGTTATGCATTGTGAAGAGAGATGGTGGATGCAATCCAAAGATGAGTAGGTGCTGCTACAACCAGCTTCATACCAGCCAAATGAGACTTCAGAGTTTATTAGTAGACCCTTTGAGCTTCCTAAATCCACCAAAATATCAGCCAAGTACTTTGGAACATGTATCCCAAAAGTTTAAGTCAAGACAGACAAGTTGCAAGATGACTAGCTCCCAAAACTTGCTATTTTGGACATACACTTGCTGGAAAAGATGAACAGTGCTCTGAACCTGGTAGGAAATAGATAAATTCCTTTTGGGAATAGCAAATAGACTTAGCAAGCTTCCCAATCCAAGTTAAAACACTTCAAATGATGGACTGAGCACTGAGAAGAAGATTTATCAATTTCTGGAACATGCCCACCATTCTCGCGGCTCTCTAGAGATAGACCACTGAGTAGTAAAATGCAGATATCTCCAGAATTGTAAATCTCAACATTTATATGAAAAAAGAGGACAGTAAGAGCTATCCAACGCACATTAAAACACTAAAAAATGTTGAGTAGAATGCAAGATATGAACTTCTGAAGTTACTGCTCTGAGTGAGTATAGCAGAGAACAAAACAGAGAAGTAGATGCTGATAAATGTATGGATTCACATATGATTACAACCACATTGGCAATGAATCTTTGCACAATGGGAGTAGAATGATAGAGCTATGGAGTAAGCTCTTCAATCTCTACAAAATGACATGAAGTGGTCACGTACAAGGCTTGCTAATCGCCTCTTCCTTCTTGCTCTTTTTATAGCTATTCTTGGAGGGAGTTTTGAATTCGAATTCGAATGGCTCCACCTAAAAGTGATCCCCAAAGTTAGGAGATATTCCCTCAGCTCAAAAATTCGTGGTTTTAGGTAGATAGAGCCATGAATTTTCTCTTCAATTGGATCTCCTTCATAAGCACTAAGCTTATGATTTTGCTCCATAGGTGTACCTGCACACTTGGTATTTTCCATCTTGAACTTGACGAGCATGTCATGCACATACTTCCTTTGTGTGATGTATGTACCCGAATCTGTGTAGATCAACTCCAATCCAAGAAAATAAGTGAGTGGTCCGAGGTCACTTATTTTGAACTCCTCCTTCATTTGACTCTTTAACTATTTGATTTCATTAAGATCATTGCCTCTGATAATAATATCATCAACATACACACATAAATAGATCACTTCAGATCCATTCCTCTTTATGAACAAAGAGATATCCGTCTTGCTAGATTTGAATCCTTGGTCCTCCAAATAAGTCACCAATCTGAAATTCCAAGATCTTGGAGCTTGCTTCAATCCATACAAAGCTTTCTTTAGTTTGCATACATAGTTAGGATAATGTGCATCCTCATATCTAGGAGGTTGATCCATATACACTTCCTCAGAAATCCATCCATTCAAGAAAGCATTCTTTACATCAAGTTGATAGAGATTCCAATTTCTAGATGCAACAAGACTAATGAGAACCCTAATTGTAGGCATTTTTGCAACAGGAGAGAAAGTCTCCTCATAATCAATACCATGGGTTTGAGCAAACCCTTTAGCAACTAACCTTGCTTTGTGTCTATTTATACTTCCATCTGGATTCCTCTTGATTTTGTAAATCCATCAAGATCCAATTACCTTCATAGATGGCTTGTTAGGTACAAGCTCCCAAGTGTCATTCTCCTTCAAGGCTTCCATTTCTTCATCCATTGCATCTCTCCAAGCTTTCTTGCTTTGTGCTTCTTCGAATGTGGTAGGTTCTTCATTGGTTGAATCCTTTGCAATGTAGATTGAGTGCTTAGTGACCAAAGAAGTATCATAACCAAACCTCTCAGGTTTCTTCTTCTCCCTTGAAGACCTTCTAAGTGGTTGATGTGAGCCCTCGGGTCCATATGTAGCATCCTACATCTTTGCTTTACCTTTGTTCTTCCATAGCTTTAGTCTTTCCAAGTCTTCTAGGTCAATCTCTGAATCACTTTCTTCAATCTGCTTTGGCTCCTTTGGTTGAAGTGATGGAAAATCTTCATCCAAGTCATATGGCAGCTTCACTTTCCTGTCATCATCAAACCATGATTTGTTTTCATCAAAAATTACATCTCTACTCAAAAAAAATCCTTTATTGGATGGATTGTACAATCTATATCCTTTTTGGTTTTGATCATAACCAATGAATACGCACTACTCTGCCTTGGGATCCAATTTCCCTCTTACTTGAGAAGTAATGTGAGCATAGGCTAAGCATCCAAACATTTTACAATGCTCTAGACTAGGTCTTCTTCCATTCCACACTCCATATGAGGTTGTTCCATCTAGTGACTTAGATGGAAGTCTATTTATGAGATATGTGGCTGTAGACACAACCTCTGCCTAAAAGTAGTTTGGCAATCCCTTTTCGTTGAGCATGGACCTTGCAGCTTCGACAATAGCTCTGTTTCTCCTCTCTGCTACCCATTGAGTTCCGGTGTATACCTTGTAGTGACTTCCCTTTTAATGCCTCTTTCATGCAAGAAGGCATCAAATTCAGAAGAGAAGTATTCTCCTCCACCATTTGATCTGAGTCTTTTCAAAGTCCTACCTGTTTGGTTTTCAACAAGAGCAATATACTTCTTAAAGCAGTTAAACACTTCATCCTTCTGCTTCATGAAAAACAAAATGGTCCACCTGCTACAATCATCTATGAGGACACATAATATCTTGATCCTGATATAGATGGCTCCTTACTTGGACCCCACACATCCGTGTGCACTAGATCCAAAGGACTTTGATACATATATCCTTTCTTATTGAAAGGTTGTCTATGAGCCTTGCTGAGTTGACAAGCTTCACACTTATAAATCATGTGTTGCCTTGTGATATTAGGCAAACCAAGTACACTTTGGTCCTTGCAAATTTGTTTGAGTGTCCTCTCACCAATGTGAGCAAGCCTTTTGTGCCATATCTCCAACTCTGTAAGAGTTTGAGATCCATAGCTAAACAAAGCTATGTTCTTTGTATCTTCCACTTCAAAAGTGAAGAGCCTTCCTATCTTTTCTCCTTTGGCAGTCCTTCGAAAGCCTTGCCTTGGGTCTTCAACATATGCTCCAAATCGGTTGAATCTAACCTGCAATCCTTTTTCAACAATCTCTCCAACACTTATTAAATTTTTGGTAATTGTAGGGACATACAAGAATTTGCTTAAGAGGTTCATATTCCCATCTGATGTCTTCACATTACCTATCTTCTCCACTGAGTGCTTTTTGTCATCTCCTGTCTGCACTTCATGCTTGTTATGAGGATCTTCCAAATCAGAAAGTAAAGCCACATTTCTTGCTACATGGTTTGAGCATCCCGAAGCAATGTAAAATATGTGATCATCATCCTTACCCTTCTTCACTGATAGATTCATAATCAATAATGAATCTTCTTGAATTTGGTCCTCTACATAGTTATTGTACTCTCTTCTTCCTCTATGGCCACCTTGATAGTTGCTATTGTTGTAATTGTTGTTGTAGTAGTTGTTGTTGTTGTAGCCTCCATTGTATCTGCCTCTATTTGATCCATAGCCACCTCTATTGAATCCTTTTCCTCTTGAGTTCCTCGGGTTCCTGAAACATTATTCAATAGTATGGTTAGATAAGCCACATATATTGCAAGGTTCAGATGATTGGAATCTCCCCCTGCCTTGCTTTCCACCTCTGCCTCTTCCTCTAGCTCTTCCTCTACCTGCAAAATTTTCTTGGAAAGAGCTACCTTCATCTTCATTCTTCCTATTCTTTGACTTGTCCTTGACCTTAGCTTTATCAAAATATAAGGCAGAAGTTTGATTACCTCTTGAGGACTCACCACCTTTGCTAATCTTTGCTTCATGAGTGAAGAGTTGGCCCATGAGTGTGTTGAGGTCGGGTACGTGCATATCCATGTATAAATCCGTGGCTATTGTGAATGACTCCCACTTGTTGTGTGCTTTGATTCCATTTATGATTTGTCTAATGATTTGCTCCTCTTCAATTACCTCTCCAATGCTTCCAAGTTGTTCGGAAATCTCCTTCATCTTTGTGACATAATGAGTCACATTTTTCTTCGGGCTTTTCTTCATTGTTGTGAACTACATCCACAATTGGTTCTTCCTTGCTCGAGTGTTGGAAGAGAAGAAAGAAGCAAGTGCATTCCAGCTTGATGTCTTGCATCCCTTGACATGAGGTAAAAGAAAATCAGAGATTGAGTTTAGAATATAGGACCTTGTAAGTGCATCCTTCGAACACCAATTTGAAGGTCCTTCCACTTCTTCATGTGATGGTTGCCCTTTGTTCCTCATGGTTGGCATTGCTTCATCTTCGAATATGAATCCATATAGATTCCTCACTTGAAGGTAAGCCTCCATCCTAAGAGACCATGTCGGGTAGTTGTTTCGATCAAATTTGTCAATTGTTGATGGAAATCCATCTCCCATGTTGCTTGACTATGCTCTAATGCCACTCTAAAGAGAGATGGTGGATGCAATCCAAAGATGAGTAGGTGCTGCTACAACCAGCTTCACACCAGCCAACTGAGACTTTAGAGTTGATTAGCAGACCCTTTGAGCTTCCTAAATCCACCAAAATATTAGCCAAGTACTTTGGAACATGTATCCCAAAAGGTTAAGTCAAGACAGACAAGTTGCAAGATGACTAGCTCCCAGAACTTGCTATTTTTGGACATACACCTACTGGAAAAAATGAATAGTGCTCTGAACTTGGTAGGAATTAGATAAATTACTTTTGGGCATAGCAAATAGACTTAGCAAGCTTCCCAATCCAAGTTAAAACACTTAAAATGATGGATTTAGAACTGAGAAGAAGATTTATCAATTTCTCGGACATGCCCACCATTCTCGGGGCTCTATAGAGATAGACTAGTGAGTAGTAAAATGCAGATATCTCCAAAATTGTAAATTCAATGACCTTGAACATTTATATGCAAAAAGAGGACAATACCAGCTATCCAATGCATGTTAAAACACTGAAAAATGTTGAGTAGAACGCAAGACATGACCTTCTAAAGTTATTGCTCTCAATGAGTATAGCAGAGAACAAAACACAGAAGTAGATGATGATAAATGTATAGATTCACATATGGTTACAATCACATTGTCAATGAATCTTTGCACAATGGGAGTAGAATGATAGAGCTATGGAGTAAGCTCTTCAATCTCTACAAAATGACATGAAGTGGTCACATACAAGGCTTGCTAATCGCCTCTTCCTTCTTGCTCTTTTTATAGCTATTCTTAGAGGGAGTTTTGAATTCGAATTCGAATGGCTCCACCTAAAAGTGATCCCCAAAGTTAGGAGATATTCCCTGAGCTCAAAAATTCATGGTTTAGGTAGATAGACCCACGACTTTGCTTTTACATCATGCATGAGGTAAGCCATCCTTTTCCTTTTTTCTTTTTTTCAAATACAAGAGATAAAAATGAACTCTTTTACAAGAGGTGTTCACATGACTACACATGTGACTTACAAATGAGGATAATATCAAGCATATCAAGCATGTAGGCTTGGGTAAAAGGCACCAAGATACATTAGGATAACTAATCATAAAGGTGAAGTATATTCAATTGAGACTGCAACTAAGTAAATATCCAAGGGCTCTTACAAGGGTTGAAACCAAGCATTGATACTCCAACTTCAAGCCTATAGACCAAGTCAACAAAACGAGGCTTCCCATGGATTAAATCAATTATCGAAGGGTCTAACCGAAGGGCTATACAAAATCTTGTCTCTTGGAGCTCAAATGGGTTGTGGTTTACCAAACATAGAGGTGGCTTCTATGAGGGGAAAATTATGGATCATTATGTTAAATACCTTAGAGTTAAGAAGCTTTTTTCACAAGGCTTTTTCATGTGTAATCATCTTTTAAATCATGAAAAAAAAAGACATTAGATCATATTCAAAGACATTGTTCCTAATCATAGAGGGAATTATGAAGATAATTTCCACATAAGACATAAAATCAATGCATCCAATTTTTCAATATCTTGCCTCCTTATTTTCTAGAATCTCCCCTCCCCTATTTGATGGGTCTTATGTGGTGCAAAAGTAACATGATGGAAGATATTTTGACAATTAAAAGAAACATTTATACTCATTATTGTCTAAAACAGAAGTGGTGCAAATATTGGTATTCTATTTGATGGGAAATCAAGTTTAAGGACCTAGCATACCCACATATAGGAATCAAGAAAGTGGTTTCCTTGTTGCAAGATCTTCATATAAGGATATAGACCAATGTCAAAGTGAATAGAATTTATGATGCCCCTCCATGGTACAAAAGATGTTTTAATGGTAAGTAAGGCATATGTCAAATCTTCTTTTCTTACTTTAGGATGACTATGATCCAATAGTATCTCAAAGAATTCTATTTTTTGGATCCTCAACTCACATGGAAGCAAGCCACATCCCAAGAAGCAATTGATTTCTCTGTTCCTTTCCACAAACATGAGTTTAATAGAAGAACGTAAATTAGTGAAAGGACCTACATGCATTCATATGTCATTTTCCACTTTATGCATGCAAAATTGTGCTGTCCTTTTTCCTTCTAGCTTTACTGAACAACTTTGTACTTGTGCATAAGAAATCAAAACCATATCATCTACAAATTAATGGTCAGGAAAAGATTTCAAACTTACGGATATCTAGACTACTATTTACGCTTACCACTAATGTTTTAGTCTAGGAAAAACGACTACCCCATAGATTTTTCATCTATAGGATTTCAAATAAGTAAAATTGAGGAATAGTTCCATATGTTGTTCTTCTTTGATTTGTAAATTAATAACTATGATTTAATAGGAATATATTTGCAATGACTGTGAAACAACCAAAACTACAAGAAAGTATGAGTTGGAAAATAGCGAAGATGTATCTTACCAAATCATGGAGGAAATCTTATATTAAAAACCACATAAAGGTAAAAAAATACAGAAGGGAATGTTGTTTTAGATTCACACTCTAAAGGAACTTGGGAAGATATTATAAGAGGAAGGAAATGGGCTACCAATTATCACTTCAATAGTCTTCGAGAGTCCCTTTCAATGTGCAACACTAGATGGATGAGTTCTTTTCATTTGCATCACATGGACGGAAAATCATTATGAAGAACCTCCCTCTAAAGCGACTAGGGAAACGCTCAATAAAGCAAAACAACGTAAAACTAGAAGAACGCGTCCTACTAGGAAAAAAAAACCATTTCAAGGCAATTAAATAAATATAATAAGAAAAACTAAGGGAAACATAGGAACATGAATATAATCACGATCATGAGATACCCAATCAATACCTATGGCAACAACTCAGGTTAAAAACTTAGGCTATCCATCAGCATCAACAATGTACATGTTATAAACATAATCTAAAAGCCAAATAAGGATGCTTGAATTCTATTTTTATTGTAGATTATGATCCAATAATTCAAGATAAAGTTATATCTATCATCGAACATGCCATAGCTACAAGAGGCATGCAAAATCAATCTAACATTAAAGGCTTATCGACTCTATCCATTGGTAGAAATTCATTAAATTTTTTTTCTACTACTACCTCATAGACTCAATCTTGTTAGCATAATATTGTACGTTTCCATTTTAACATTTCAAAAGAGACTTAACTTAAAAACTTCATGGCACACAATTTCTTCTTTCTTAGAATAACTTGAGGGCAAAGTGATGTCCTAGACAAGAAAACCATCATGAATCTGAGAGTCCACCTGAATTCTATAACTCATGATTGGTTCAGAATTTGGAGAAAGCAATGCCTCCATTGCATTGAGAATGTGCAAAAACCCTAAGATCAATTGTCTTCTTGCTTGAATCTTATATCGAAAGGTCATGTTTTATATTGACGAAATCATGGATGCATAACTACCTTTGATAACGGCCCTTGAGAACCTATATAAGGAGGGCTTAGCCACATGAATTCTCAATCTTGGGAACAACACTTTTGGGAGCTCAAGGCATCATGATATCCAACTAAGTACTTTCCAAGTTTGAGTTCTAGTTCTAGTTTTCTCTAATCTAGTTTCTTGGACATCCTATTTTGTCCTATTGTAATCTCGTAGTATGAGAAAGTTTCTTGTTACTCCTTGTGTCTAATTAATCTCCTTGGAGGCAGTTCTTTTAATCTAGAGATATTGCTTCATACTACAATCCCATATTGTGGGATCTTGTGTATCATCTCTAGTGGAGTTATCTATACCTATCGGTCTTAGGTTGTATGACTTCTTATATAAATTACATATTCTTGTATTATTTCCCTACACTACAAGAAATAGGGGGCATAGTGACACCCCAAAATTGAGAAAAAAACGGGAACCATCGCTTATGCGAAGAAAGCGTCGCATAAGCGACGGCCCTGTATTTTTTTAAAAGGGTTATCGTCGCATAAGTGATTTTAGCGTCACATAAAACTATGCGTTACAAATAGCATCCCTATCTAGCGATGCTATTTGCGATGTTGGCAAACTGGCTGTGATGCTTTAGCATCACATAAGCGACGTCCTGTGTTCGAGAGCATCGCATAAGCGACATTCTGGAATGTTAAAAAAAAATCGATTTCTCTCGGCACATTTGTACCGGGAATTGCATGCAGAGAGAGAGAGAGAGAGAGAGAGAGAGAGAGAGAGAGAGAGAGAGAGAGAGAGAGAGAGAGAGAGAGAGAGAGAAATAGAGAGAGAGAGAGAGAGAGAGCAAGAGCAAGCGAGAGAGAGAGATCGACACACACTATGAAGCCAGGTACGCACACACACACATACACACACATACATATGCATACAGACACACATATACACACGTAGACACACACACATACACATAGACACACACATTACACACACACACATTACACACACATTACACACACACACATATATACACACTAATTTACATACACACATACACATGCATACACACACATATATACACACACATAGACACATGCATACACACATAGACACACACACATACACACACACATACACATACACACACATATACACACACACATAGACACATACACACGCACGCACACACACATCCACACACATTTACACACACATGCACATGCATACAGACACACATATATAGATACACACATATATACACACATAGACACACACATACACACACAGACATAGACACACACACATATACACACACATACACACACATACACACGCATACACACATACACATACACATACACATATACACATACACACATATATGCATACACACACACACACGTAAAGAGACATAGACACACACATACACATACAATTATACATATGCATACATACATGCTTACATGCATACACACACATGCGCATGCATACACATGCATACACACATACACACATACACATACACACATATATATGCATACACACACACGTAGAGAGACATACACATACATACATACATATGCATACATATGCATACATATGCATACATAATGCATATGCATATGCATACATACATACTTACATGCATACACAAACATACACATGCATGCATTCATATGCATACATACATGTTTACATGCATACACACACATACACATGCATACACGCATACACATACACACATACACTCACACATACACACATAAACACACATATATGCATACACACACATAGAGAGACATACACACACATACACATACATGCATACATATGCATACATAATGCATATGCATATGCGTACATAATGCATATGCATACAGAATGCATATGCATATGCATACATAATGCATATGCATACATAATGCATATGCATATGCATACATAATGCATATGCATACATAATGCATATGCATATGCATACATAATGCATATGCATATACATACATGCATACTTACATGCATACACACACATATGCATACAGAATGCACATGCATATGCATAGATACATGCATACACATACACACACATAGACACACACACATACACACACATATATAGAGAGATTTACACACATACACATGCATACACATATAGACACACACACATACACACACACATACATAGACACATAGACACATACACACATAATGATGCATACACACACATACACGTGCATACAAACATACACAAACACACATACACACACATATATGCATACACACACACACAGACATAACACACATACACAAACATGAATACATATGCATACATAATGCATATGCATATGCATACATACATACTTACATGCATACACACACACATACACACACATGCATACATTTGCATACATAATGCACGTGCATATGCATACATACATGCTTACATGCATACACACTCACATATACACCTACATACACATATACACACATACATATGTACACGTATATATATTTATTTCTAACCCATTTTGTTTTATATGTATAGGTATTATGGATCCTAGTAGAGAGAGAAAGACAAAACTCACTCTCATAAAAAGTCTTATGAGAGCAAGAGTTCTGCCTGATACTCTAGGGATCATCATGCATGAGTACTCAAAGATGCTTGATGATGAGCTAGATTATATGATCCAGATGCTTACCCATTGATTAGAGGAGGGCTCTTATGCGGCTCCACATATAGGAAGATGGTTATTTGCTCATAGGTATGTTTTTTTTTAATACACTTTTTAATGATATTATAACACATACATTTATTTATTTTTATCTATCTATTTTCAGGACACCCATACCACCTCTAGATCACTATAGCAGAGCGGAGATGCCTATGAGGACATGCATAGGCACCTTAGGGCTAGAGTGCAATATAGAGCTAGAGGGGAACATTGTGTACATAGGGAATGGATTGGAGTTCAAGAGAAGAATGTGGGCATTATGCCACTCTTAGGTGCGCCTTGTCCACTTAGAGTGGAAGTAAGTATAAATTTTACATATAAATTGAAATAAATATCTTAAGTTTTATTTACAAGATTTCTTTTATTCTTGTAGTGAGCATGATGAAAGGGATAAAAAATATGTACTGAGTTCACTTGAGACAGACTTTGGGACAGGATGGTCGCATAAAGTGGTGTCTAAAATAGATGCGGACACTTATGGCTCATCGTCGCGATAATGCACGGTACGCATTGCTTTTATGTATATGTACATGGATATAAGTATGTGTGTTTATGTATGTATCTATGTATGTATATGAGAGAGAGCCAGAGAGAAAAGAGTGAGACTAGAGGTACAAATACATGCATATACACGCATATACATCATACATGCACATTTACACACATATACACATACATGCACATTTATACATACACACACATACATGCACATTTTTACACACACATACACATGCATGTAGTTACACACATATAATGAATACACATAGACACATACACATACTCACATACACGTACACATACTCACATACACATACACATACACATACATAATCATATGTACACACACATAGACTCATATAATCATATTTACATGCACATATACATATACATATGCATATACACACACGCACACACACAACACATGCATATGCACATATAGTTACACATACATACACACATGCATATGAACATATAGAAACACATACATACATACATGCATACTGATATATGTATATGTATATATATATATATATATATATATATATATATATATATATATATATATATATATATATATATATATATATATATATATATATATATATATATATATATATATATATATTTATTTATATATGTGTGTGTGTGTTTGTATATATATATATATATATATATATATATATATATATATATATATATATATATATATATATATATATATATATATATATATATATATAAATAAATAAATCCTATTTCAAAAATCCTAATTCGAAAACACAGATGTTCATATTAGCATTTTAAAACCCTTAATTTAGAAACTCTAATTCAGCCTTTTAGCCATATGATTGAAATATATGTACACATTGCATCTATTCCTTCAACATCCTACTAGAGAGATGTCTCTCCTCCAAACCTTATTCCTCTATATATAGCTACTCAAATCAACAAGAATCATAATATATATAAGGATATATACACATCATTTAGATACACATGAATAACTATATACAATGGAGTAGATACATTATGCATCACACATACATGCCTAAATGCACACATAAATATATATACATGCATACATATTTACATGTACACATTTACACATAGAGACATATACATATATACATGTACACATCACATATATATTCCTACATGCACAAATGTATACTTATACATGCATATACAATTATAAACACTTGCATATATTAAATGAATACATGAATATTTTACACAAATGCATATGCATATATAAACATATGCATACTAAGACATGTATACATATATCAAACATATGCACACACATACATATACATGAAATACATATATATGCATACTAACACATGTATACATGTAATACAAATGAATACACACACATATGCATACATACATGATAAAAATTTGCTCCTCAAAGATAAAACTACATATAAAATAATTAGGCATATCCCCGAGCTTCATGCTCTAACTTAAAAGAACATGATTTCATCTCTCTAGTAGGATTCATCGTTACTCAAGTTGAATAAAGAATCTATTTTCTGATATCCATTCAGAAGCTTCAAGTTATTGATCGATAACTAGAGTAGATATTACTATCTAATATGCTCATATGTTTTCATTATTGCCATCATTTTGGTAAGACAACAATATAGTCTCATCTTCATTATCCTTATTGATTTCATTTATTTCTTCTATTGTTAAATGTGTGTTCTCATGAGCCACATCATCTATTGATGGATTAATATCAATTTCTAGTAATTCATCTTCCTCATCAGTAGAATCAACATGTAGAGTATTATCCTCTTCATCAAAAAGATTAGTATCATTATCACATATAATGATTCTAATTTCTCTTTCAGATGTTGATGTATCAGTATTTGATGTTGAATCATCAAGAAGACTTTCTTCGATCTCTCTAACAATAAACTATTCAAACAATGACCTACCTCTAGGTTGAACATGAATGACTTGCTCCCAAGGGTGAGCATCTGGGTTTTTATAAAAAAATGCTTGTTCAATATACCTAGGAAGAATATATGGTTCTTTAGTAGATCACATTACCTTGGAAGAATCAATTCCAAAATCTAGATAATTCCTTTCTTAATGTGGAATTACTACCTTTATACTTGGCTCGAAACCAGTCAACCTTCAAAATGACCTATCAGAATATATAAAAATAGAAACCCATAATTAACTGCTCAAAAAAATAACTAACTCTATCATAAAACATATAAACTTTTTTCTACCTGTTTTAATGTAGGAAATGAAATTTTGTAGATACCAACAATAGTTCGTAGGTAACCAAGTTCACCATCTATAAGGTTCGTGTCTTTTGAGCTAGCATGTGATAGTTTCTTGAAAGAAGCAACAATACTAGAATCCTCTATTTTATGTAAAGAATCAATGGCTTTGATTCTAATATGCTATCCAAAAGCCCACATATTGGTGAACATTCGAGCCTACAAAAGAAATTAAATAAGTAAATAGAAACTAATATACATATATGAAGAAAACATAATATTATTAAAATAAAATTACCTTTTGTTCACAACCTATCATTAACTCTCTCTGCATCTGAGATTTCTTCATTATTTGCATTGGCGCGTTGCAAACGACTATATAGCCAATCCGTGAAAGAAGATATATTTGTAATCTCATTATTATTGAGATTACTTCTATATCTTTTATTTCTTTGCCTTTTATTTTGGAGATTTTGAAGTTGCTATTTGTACTCGCTAAGGAATGCTTGCATGCATTCGTTATTATTTGCTACAAAAGTAGAAACATCATTTTTCTCTTGAATTGTAAATAAAAATGGAACTCCCTTACCTCATAATACCTCATCTGTTATTTTTCAAGAAGACTAGTTGGTCCATGCACGTGGAGCTTCTTCATGAACTCTTTAAAGGTACTCACTAACGTAATACATGCACTCTTCAAACATCCAACCCTTTGCCATGGATTTGTCTGGTTTCCCTCTTTGTCGCACATAACCTTTTAATATTCCCATAAATTGCTCAACCCAAAACATCCATCGAGTGTTGACAACACCTGCAATCTCTATTTCATCTATAAGATGGACTAATAAATGAACCTCAATTTCAAAAAATGAAGTAGGAAGCTCTTTTCCCTCAAACATCGTAGCTCTTTGCATTCATGTTTTTTTTTGTGAGATCGAGTTTTTGTCAATCTCCTTTGATGTAATCCACCTATACATATCATAAAAAAATTTATAATGAAGTTAATTCTAAAATAAAAGATATCCAATATTCATACATATTAAATATAAAAGTATCATAATTACCTTATAAGCGATCCAAGATGATATATCACATATTGTACTACTTTCGTTGTACATCCATCAATAACCAAAGGTAAAATAAGTTTCAAAAAGTTTGCCAGTCATGGGTCTTTAAACCAGATAAGCTCTTATCATCCATAGTAAACATGTTTTGAAAAGATGCTCCATATCCTGTAGGAGTCCTAATCAATTGAATCCTATTGTTGATGGTTTGTATCTCTCCTGTTGTAAGTACCCAGGGAGCAGGTGCATAAGTCATTTCTTCTCGATGTCTATCAAAAACCGGCCATAACTTTGGTTTTGATTTTTGATCTTTCAAATCATTCCTTGATGTTATGGTATCTTTTAGTCCAAGAAGATGCTGCCATAGTGAATAACCAATATTCTTGAATATATGCATTTGATAAAAAAGATGACATACTTTTAACTCTTTCTATTACTCCAAAGAATACCATATTGATATGTTCTCTGCGAGTGCCAATTTTCCTTTACCTCTCTTCACATACTCATTATCTTCATCATCACTGAAGATTTCTGATTCTGGATCTATCAGAGGTCCATCTGACCTTTTTTTATACCAATCCATAGGTTTCATAGGTTTTAGACACTGGCCTATTTCAAGCTTTCCATTAGAATGTATCGCTTCTGTTATAGATCTTAATGGATGATCATTAGGCAAGAATCATCAATTTCGAAGATAAATATTTCTGTTGATATTCTCACTATAGATTGATCTCAACCAATCACCACAATATGGACAAGCTTTATAACCCTTAGTAGATATTTTATTCATCATGAAACCGATAAAAATACAATTAGATTAAATTACATTTATTTATATGCATATTGAAATAAAAATTTACATCAATACTTGAACAAACACCATATCCTGGAAAATCATGAATAGTTCAAGGCACAATACCATGAACCATAATATGTCTTTCATTAATGCTTTTCAATACATCAAGGACATTAATACCTCTCCATAACTCTTGGAGATCATCAATGAGAGGAGCAAGATATATATTCATATCTTTAACTTGTCTTTTGCCTAGGATTAAAAGTGAAAGCATTAAATGTTCCTTTTTATTGTTAAATTATGGTGGAAGATTGTAGTTTATGACTCCCACTGGCCATGTTGACCATTTACTAGAGTTCATGGAGAATGGATTAACCCCATCTAATGCAACTCCTAACTTTAGGTTCTGTGGATTTTGTGCAAATTCAGGCATTGTAGAATCAATATGCTGAAAAGCAACACTATCATGAGGAATTCTGATTATTCCATCAGCTCTTTTATGATCATGTCCCCATATCAAAAGCTTTGATAATTCGGGGCTTTGAAACATATGTCTAATATGTGGAGCCAACGGAAAATGTTTCAATACCTTTTTTTGGGATTTTACCTTCTTCATCCTTATATCGAGGAGATTGACATTTGGGACATGTCAAAGAGTCTACATATTCACCTCTATATAAAATACAATCGTTAGGACATGCATGTATACATTGATAATCTATACCAAGATTGTTAATTATCTTCTTCATTTTATCATGTGAGTTAGAAAGAATATTCTGACTTGGTAGAAGCTTTTTAGATAATAACCTGTAAGTTCATCAAAAAAAGATATATTAAAAAAAGTAAATAAATAAATACACACACACACACACATATATATATATATATATGCATATAATTTTATATATGTGTATGCTTATGTGTATGTGTATGTGGATGTGTATATGCATGTGCATGCATATACATATCTGTATGTGTATATGTATATATGTATGCATATGTGCTTCATAGGTGTATATTGTTGCAAACGTTTGTTTTATGTAGGGTACAAGTTTCAAATTATGTAAATACCTTTGGGAAGTCCAAGAGAGTCATATGTGTATCTCTATGCTGCTGTAGTTTTGTATGCAGAGATTTGAGAGCTTATATCTCCCTCGTTATATATCCAAATTTCATGTTTGATAGCTCATTTTAAAGTTCTTACTGTCTACTTTCTTACTGTCAATTTTCATAATCATTGTATTTGTGAGTTGAGAGCAGTACTCTCGAAAAGTAGTGTGTGTTCTCATGTTTCACTCGTGCTGAAGGTCTCCATTAAACCTCAAACTTGCAGATGTCATATCTCCTTGTGTACTTATCCCAATTGAGTGTTCTTTAGCTCATTGGAAAGCTCTTGGTGTCTAGTATATGTGGTTAAAATAGTTTTAGAAAATTCTAATCCATTAGAGAATAGTAAGCTCTGCAAGCATGACTTGTTTTCTCTAATGAAGTTTGTGAGAAGGTCAACTTGTTCCTAGGGGGTTTCACCTACTTCGAGCTATATTTTGGAGGTCAATAAACTCCAACATTGGTATCAGAGCAAGGAGTTGAAGCTTTGAGAAGGTTATAATACCTTGATGAAGAATTTGAAGCTATTGGAGTAGCAGTTCATCATCAACACTACACAAAGGTAGAAGGAGATAGCAAGGAAGCATCTCAAGCAACATCCAAGCAAAGAAAGGTGCATAAACTTTACTACAAAAGGTAAATCTCATACTTCTTCTTATCACACATATCCAAAAGGAGGGTTAAAGGAGGAAGTTTAGTATTTACACAATGGGTGATCAACATGCACAAATAGAGAAGCTTGATAAGAACAACTATCAAGCATGGCGATTTAGGATCACAGCATACTTGCAAGGTAGAGGCTTGTATGGTTTGATCGATGGAACAAATCTCAAACCTATATTACCAGAGGATCCAAATCAACAACAATTGAGGGAGTTTAGACTTTGGAATGAAAGAGACAAAAGGGTTATATTCATTTTATCACAAAATATTCAAGATTCAATGGTAGGACACATACAAGATCTAGACACAAGTAGAGATGTTTGGCTTGCATTGGAAAGGTTGTATGCTACAGGTACAAGAGCATGGATTCAACTCAAAAATGATTTGAATAACATAAAGAAAGATACAAGGACATCGCTCAATGATTACTTGTTGAAGGTTAAAGAGATTGCAGATCAACTAGGATCAATTCAAGTTCATGTGGAGGACGACGACTTGGTTGCACATACGCTCAACGGACTCAAGGATGATGAGAGATTGAAACCATTCATTACTTCAGTTTATGTTAGAGGAGAATTACCAGACTTTGATCAGCTTGTTGCTCTTATGGTCACGGAGGAGATGAATCTAAATGGCTCTACTTCAAATCAAAAAGAATCTCAAGGACAAGCTCTTTATGTAGGATCATCAAGAGGTGGAATCAGAGGAAGAAGAGGTTCAAATAGAGGTCGAGAAAGAAGGAGCGATGATCAAGGGACTTCAAGTGGCTTCTTCAACACAAGAGGAAGAGGAAGATCAAGCGTGAGAGGTACGAGATGCAACTACAACTACAATCAAAGACAAAGGAGTGAAGATAACAACAATTGCAATATATGTGGAAGGTATGGACACTATGCCAAAGATTGTTATCAAAATGAAAATAATCAAGGTGGTAATCGAAGAGGAGGCTATTCAAGAAGAGGTAAACAACAAGGAAATTATGCAGTTGAAGGTAAAAGTGATGATTATGATTCTCTTCTTATGATGAATGTAGAAACTAAGATGAATTGCAATAGTGATGTATGGTATGTAGATAGTGGTTGCTTTAATCATATGTCACATGATGCTTCATGGTTTTCTAATATGCATAATCCTTCATGTAAAGGTCATGTTGAAACAGGAGATGATACAACACATAAGATTATGCAGGTTGGAGATGTTGTTATGCAGGATAAGAGCAAGACAAATTGCTTGAAGGATGTACTTTATGTGCCAACGATCACTAAGAATTTGATGTCAGTTGGTCAAATGGTACAAAAAGGTTTGCAAATAAGATTTAATCATGCAGGTTGCTTCATTGAGGATCCAAAGCAAAGGAGGTTAATTGCTAGAGGTCAAAAAGAAGGTAGATTGTTTACATTCAAGGTAAACCCAAATCATACAAACTATTTCTCTTATGGTATGCATCGAATAGCAGAGCTTGATCTGTGACACAAAAGGATTGGACACATGAATGTACACAGGTTAAAGGAGCTATCAAAGAAGAGGATTGTTGAAGGATTACCTGATCTTACTAAGCAACATATGGTGCATCTTTGTGAAGCATGTCAAATGGGTAAGCAGAGTAGACAGCCTTTCAAGCATTCAAGCTATGTAAGCAGTGGATTGCTAGACCTTATACACACCGACGTATGGGGTCCTACTAAAGAGGCATCCTTGGCTGGTAATAAGTACTATGTATCATTCATTGATGATCATAGTAGAATGATATTTGTGTATTTCATTAAACATAAGAGTGAAGTCTTTGATTGTTTCAAATATTTTAAATCATTTGTCGAGAAGCAAACAGGAAGATATATTAAGAAGCTAAGATCCGATGGAGGGGGAGAGTATTTCTCTCAAGCTTTTACTGATTTTTTGTATGATGAAGGTATCAAAAGAGAAGTTACATGCAAGTATACTCCACAACAAAATGGAGTCGCTGAAAGAAGAAACAGAATCATCGTAGAAGCATCTAGAAGCATGCTAAATGATATGTGTTTGCCTAATTCTTTTTGGGCTGAAGTTGTTAGCACAAGTGTGTACATTATGAATAGAGTACCTCCTGCCGGAGTTCATCATTTGACACCATATGAGGTATGGCATGGAAGGAAACCAAGTGTAAGTCATTTGAAAGTATTTGGTTGTGTATGTTATGTACATGTACCTAGTGAAGTGAGATCAAAACTTGATGTGAAATCAGAAAAGTGTATATTTATTGGCTATGCAGATACTCAAAGAGGATATAGATGTTATGATCCTCATACCAATAAGGTGGTTGTTTCAAGAGATGTAAATTTTGATGAATCACTTTCATGGTATGTAGATAAGAAAAGTTTGCAGGTCATAAATGGAGATGAAGAAGATACAAGTGAAGGAGATGAGTGCTCACCTCAGCCCACAAGAAGTTTAAGTGATGAGAAAAGTGGTTTGGATGAAGAAAGAGAGCTACCTTTCAATGGAAGATTAAGGCAAGATTCACCTCCTAGTGTTAAAAGTAAAGGTAAACTCAAACTTGTTGAAGTTAATGATGAAGGAGAGGAAGTTAGTGATGTATGTGACTATGGAGAATCATCAAAGGTTCCTAATAAGAAAGGAAGAGCATCTACGTTGGAGGTAAGAAGAACTTCAAGAGTGAGTAAGCAACCTCAAAGGTATACGTATGAATCTTTCATGAATACTCATTATGCTTTTATGACAAAAGTTGAGCAGGAAAATGAACCCACATGTTATGATGGAGCAAAAGGAGATGAAAAGTGGGAGAAAGCAATGAGAGAAGAAATGGAAGCACTACAGGATAACAAGACTTGGAATTTAGTTCCAAAGGCACCAAAACAAAAGGTAATTGGTTGCAAGTGGGTTTTTAAGATTAAAAGAAATAGTGATGGTAGTGTGTCAAGATATAAGGCTAGACTTGTAGCAAAAGGATATAATCAAACTCAAGGATTGGACTATGAGGAAACATTTAGTTCAGTAGCAAACATGGCAATGGTGAGAACTTTGTTGGCTTTAGCTGCAACTAAAAGGTGGAATATATATCAACTCGATATAAAGAATGCATTTCTTAATGGTGAGTTAAATGAAGAAGTGTATATGTCACAACCAGATGGTTATGTGGATGGAAAATGTCCTAATCATGTATGCAGGCTAAAGAAGGCATTGTATGGTCTTAAACAAGCACCAAGGGCATGGAATGCAAGGTTGGTAATGTACCTTATGCTGCAAGGATACACAGCGAGTCATGTTGATCCTTCACATTATGTCAAACATATAGATGGCATGTGTGTCTATGTATGCATTTATGTGGATGACTTGTTGATTACAGGGAATGATGCAAAAGCAATTGATGAGATAAAAGGTAATTTGGGAAAGGAATTTAAAATTTCAGATCTAGGTTTGCTTAGATACTTTCTTGGGATTGAAATTGTGTATGGTGATGAAGGTATGTGGTTGATACAGAGAAAGTATATATGTGATATGTTGAAAAGGTTTGGTATGCAGGAATGTAAATTTGTTTCTACTCCAATGGAATGTAATGTAAAGTTGAGTGCAAAGGAAGGTGATGAGTTGCATGATATGAATGCATATAGATCCATGGTAGGATCTTTGATTTATCCAGCAGAAACTAGACGTGATATATGCTATGCAGTGGGAGTATTGTCACAGTTTATGCATGAACCTAGAGTACCTCATATGCATGCAGCAAAAAGAGTGCTTAGGTATTTGAAAGGTACCATGAACAAAGGATTATTTTATAGTCATGATGCTAATCTAACTCTTAAAGTCTTTAGTGATGCAGATTGGGCTGGAAGCAAAGATGACAGAAGATCCACAAGTGGATATGTGGTAATAGCAGGAAACAAGACATTAACATGGAGTTCAAAGAAACAGCCTACAGTTGCTTTATCTTCTACAGAGGCTGAGTATATAAGTTTAGCATTGGCTACTATTTAGGTTATGTGGTTTAAAAAGTTGTTTCATGACTTGAATGGGTAGGTTGATGTACCACTTATATATGGGGATAACTTGGGCAGCATTCATATGATCTCAAATCCTATTTTCCATGCTAGAACAAAGCATTTAGAGGCTCACTATCATTATGTTCGAGAGAAGGCCATAAACAATGAAGTACAAGTTTCTTTTGTGGGAACAAAGGATCAAGTTGCAGATATCTTCACCAAATTCTTGGATGGACCAAAACTTCAAAGATTCAACTATATTCTTGGCATGAAGGAAATAACCTTTGAAACTTGAGGGGGAGAATGTTGCGAACATTTGTTTTATGTAGGGCACAAGTTTCAAATTATGTAAATACCTTTGGGAAGTCCAAGATAGTCATATGTGTATCTCTATGCTGCTGTAGTTTTGTATGCAGAGATTGCAGAGCTTGTATCTCCCTCATTATATATCCAAATTTCATGTTTGATAGCTCATTTTAAAGCTCTTACTGTCTAATTTCTTACTTTCAGTTCTCATAATCATTGGATTTGTGAGTTGAGAGTAGTACTCTCTGCAAGTAGTGTGTGTTCTCGGGTTTCACCCATGCTGAAGGTCTCCATTAAACCTCAAACTTGTAGAGGTCATATCTCCTTGTGTGCTTATGCAAATTGAGTGTTCTTTGGCTCATTGGAAAGCTCTTGGTGTCTAGTATATGTGGTTAAAATAGTCTTAGAAAATCCTAATCCATAAGAGAATAGTAAGCTCTGCAAGCATGATTGGTTTTTTGTGATGAAGTTTGTGAGAAGGTCAACTTGTTCCTAGGGGGTTTCACCTACTTCCCGCTATATTTTGGAGGTCAAAAAACTCCAACATATATGTATGTATGCATATGTGCATGCATATATGTATATTTATGTGTGTATACATGTGTATGTATGTGTATATATGTATGAATGTGTATGTATGTATATGTATGTATGCATGTGCAGTTGTGTATATTTGATTTTGTTTTTAATTGCTTTTTTTTGTATATTGTGGTTTGTAGATTTTCATATCTATACCATTAAATCGTCTGGTGGTTTCCCATTTTATAGTCAATCTATTACCTATCTTGCTAAACTAGTTACAAATATTAAGTATCAATTAGCTATGAAGGTATTAACTCATCTGCAAAATGGGAGGATGAAATTTATCGCGAATATTTTGAAAGATGAATGAATAGTTTTAAAGGATGGGTGGACAAAAAGTTTACATTTAATGCAAGTTCTTGTTCTTACCTTAGCTAAAGTAAAAATAAAAACCTGCATTGAATGGACACTTTTTTTTTTCCCATCCTTTAGAATTATTTTTCCATCCTTCAAAATCTTTGAGATTAATGTGCTCCTCCCATTTTACAGATGACTTAATACCTCCATAGCTAACTGATACTTAATATTTGTATGCAAAAGAGTTAGCAGCATGGGTATTAGGTTGACTAAAATAGGAGAAACATGTGTCAAGAAGATTTTTAAAGGTTGGGTGGACAATTCTAAAGGCTAGATGGACAAAATGTCTTCATTCGATACAGGTATGTATAATTTGACCTTACTCTCCTAACATGTGTATGTGTGTATATGTGTGTGTATGTTTATATGTGTGTATACATTCATGTATATTATGTGTATGTTTATATATGCATATATATATATATATATATATATATATATATATATATATATATATATATATATATAATTGAAAATTATACCTTAATAGTGTGGAAACAGATACATTACTCCATCCAAAATGATTTTGAAGATTGAGAATAAGTAAGCTCGCACTTAGTCATGTCAAACCACTTCTTTCATATACATGCTTTAGACATTCCTCTCGCATATATTTCTCATTTTTAGAAATATCAATGCCCTCACCATCATTTTGATACCAATCCTCAATAAAATCTACCATGCGATCATCTTCATCATTGTCGCACAAATCTTGTACTATATCTTCTTTTGAATATAGATCTTTCAACCTTGCATATTCCACAGGATTACTTTTATGTAGCCTCCTCATAAAAGCTTCTAAAAAATGAGGTCTTACTGGCAATTGTGAATGGTGTGGAGGAATATCATCAACATCATACATTGGAATCTAAACATATAAATAAAATTCATTGGTATTTCATAAATGAATAAAAAGTAAACTTTAAACATAAAATTAAATATATAAGTTATTAAATATGGATAGAAAATTTTCATTCTCTTTAGCTAAAAGGTGCTCTTGGAGGTCTACACCATCCATAATTCACTAATAGTTCATCACCAGCATGTAATGTAGTAATAGCATTGACAATTATATATCTTGGTACATCTCTACTCATGTATGCTGATTCATGACTATTTTCACCCTCCTCAAATGTGCAATTAGTCCTTGAACTATTATGTAACCCTCGACTACTATTGATTAAACCTGTTTTATTTCCATGCGTGTAAGGTCTTCCATCAATATATAATCTTTCATTTCATGCATGTAAAATCCTTCTACTAGTAAGGGATGCTACATTCAAGCATATTCCATAAGTACTCATGCTTTGAACATAATGTGAAAGTTGATGCCGATCTCCCCATCCATATATAGGACCACAAAATTATATAAGAGTGACTTCAAAGTTCGGAGGCACATAGAAATCCTCTACAATAAAGAGATCATGACCAGCATTAGTAATAGTGGATGGAGCAATCATATGGATGGAGGTAGAGGATTTCTAGAAACCTCTGCTTGTAATTGATGAACACCAAGTCCATGACGTGTACGAGGTATATTAACATTATGAAAAAAATTATCATCATCATCATCATTGACCAAGTATTCCTGTATATCAAGAGTAATTTGATTTTCTATATGGTTTTTAAATAAAATAATGACATTAATTTGTAAAAAAAATACATACCCAAGCATTATCACATTGATCAAGTGAGGCCGATATCCTATGAAACATGAGATCGAGTATGCTACACATTTTGGATATCGGTGTTTGAGCGATCATATGTGAGATCATCCAGATGCCTTTGTGAGTATTGTTCAATTTTATATAAATATTTTATTTTTTTGAATGTTTAATTGTTTTACGTATTTATGTTTGTTATATGTAATACAGGAGTATTATGGAGAAGCAGATATGGATGAGGTGGAGAGATAGACACAGGAGGGAGGATCTCGATCTTCATAGGGTGATCATGATGATGAGGATGAGGATGATCAAGATGATCATGATGATGTTGATGATGATGATGATCATGATGATGATCATGATGATGATGATTAGGATTCTTGATTATGACATTGGATTATATGTATTTACACACACACACACACACACACATATATATATATATATATATATAATGTTTTAATTTGTGTGTATGGTATTACGTAATCAAAAGTTTTGTTCTATTGATTGTTATTATTGTTTATATTAAGCATGTGTTTTAGTCCTATGTATGTGCATGTATATGTGTGGAATATGTGTGTGTATATGAATGTATGTACATATGTATATGCATATATGCATGTATGTGCATCTGCATGTG
>CM035420.1:145199526-145204080 GCA_020310875.1 Ceratopteris richardii | reverse complement strand
GGAGTACATGTTGGTGCATTTTGCCCAAGCCTACATGCTTGATATGCTTGATATTATCCTCATTTGTAAGTCACATGAGTAGTCATGTGAACACCTCTTGTAAAAGACTACATTTTATCTCTTGTAAATGGAAAAAGAAAAAAGGAAAAGGATGGCTTACCTCATCCATGATGTAAAAGCAAATTCGTGGCTCCAACTACCAAAATCACGAATTTTTGAGCTGAGGGAATCTCTCCTAACTTTGGGGATCACTTTTAGGTGGAGCCATTCGAATTCGAATTCAAAACTCCCTCCAAGAATAGCTATAAAAGGAGCAAGAAGGAAGAGGCAATTAGCAAGCCTTGTACGTGACCACTTCATGTCATTTTGTAGAGATTGAAGAGCTTACTCCATAGCTCTATCATTCTACTCCTATTGTGCAAAGATTCATTGCCAATGTGGTTGTAATCATATGTGAATCTATACATTTATTATCATCTACCTCTCTGTTTTGTTCTCTGCTATACTCACTCAGAGCAGTAACTTCAGAAGGTCATATCTCGAGTTTTACTGAACCTTTTTCAGTGTTTTAAAGTGCGTTGGATAGCTCTCACTGTCTAGTTTATACCTATAAATTTTCAAGGTCATTGGATTTATACTTTTGGAGATATCTGCATTTTACTGCTTACTGGTCTATCTCTACAGAGCCCCGAGAATTGTGGGAATGTTCCAGAACTTGATGAAACTTGTTCTCAGTGCTCAGTCCATCATTTGAAAGCATAGTCAAGCAACATGGGAGATGGATTTCCATCAACAATTGACAAATTGGATCGAAACAACTATCCGGCATGGTCTCTAAGGATGGAGGCTTACCTTCAAGGGAGGAATCTATATGGATTCATATCCGGAGATGAAGCAATGCCAACCATGAGGAACAAAGGGCAACCATCACATGAAGAAGTGGAAGGACTTTCGAATTGGTGTTCGAAGGATGCACTTGCAAGGTCCTATATTCTAAACTCAATCTCTGATTTTCTTTTACCTCATGTCAAGGGATGCAAGACATCAAGAGAAACCTGGAATGCACTTGCTTCTTTCTTCTCTTCCAACACTCGAGCAAGGAAGAACCAATTGTGGATGGAGTTCACAACAATGAAGAAAAGCCCGAAGCAAAATGTGACTGATTATGTCACAAAGATGAAGGAGATTTCCGACCAACTTGGAAGCATTGGAGAGGTAATTGAAGAGGAGCAAATCATAAGACAAATCATGAATGGAATCAAAGCAGACGACAAGTGGGAGTCATTCACAACAGCCATGGATTTATACATGGATATGCATGTACCCGACCTCAACACACTCATGGGCCAACTCTTCACTCATGAAGCAAAGATTAGCAAAGGTGGTGAGTCCTCAAGAGGTAATCAAACTTCTGCCTTATATTCTGATAAAGCTAAGGTCAAGGACAAGTCAAAGAATAGAACGAATGAAGATGAAGGAAGCTCTTTCCAAGCAAACTTTGCAGGTAGAGGACGAGCTAGAGGAAGAGGCAGAAGTGGAAAGCAAGGCAGGGGGAGATTCCAATCATCTCAACCTTGCAACATATGTGGCTTATCTAACCATACTACTGAAGAATGTTTCAGGAACCCGAGGAACTCAAGAGGAAGAGGATTCAATAGAGGTGGCTATGGATCAAATAGAGGCAGGTACAATGGAGGCTACAACAACAACTACTACAACAACAATTACAACAACAACAACAACTATCAAAGTGGCCATAGAGGAAGAAGAGATTACAATAACTATGCAGAGGACCAAAGTCAAGAAGATTCATTATTGATTATGAATCTATCAACGAAGAAGGGTAAGGATGATGATCACATATTTTACATTGATTCGGGATGCTCGAACCATGTAGCAGGAAATGTGGCTTTACTTTCTGATTTGGAAGATCCTCATAACAAGCATGAAGTGCAGACAGGAGATGACACAAAGCACTCAGTGGAGAAGATAGGTAATGTGAAGACATCAGATGGGAATATGAACCTCTTAAGCAAAGTCTTGTATGTCCCTACAATTACCAAAAATTTAATAAGTGTTGGACAGATTGTTGAAAAAGGATTGCAGGTTAGATTCAATCGATTTGGAGCATATGTTGAAGACCCAAGGCAAGGCTTTCGAAGGATTGCCAAAGGAGAAAAGACAGGAAGGCTTTTCACTTTTGAAGTGGAAGATACAAAGAACATAGCTTTGTTTAGCTATGGATCTCAAACTCTAACAGAGTTGGAGATATGGCACAAAAGGCTTGCTCACATTGGTGAGAGGACACTCAAACAGATTTGCAGGGACCAAAGTGTACTTGGTTTGCCTAATATCACAAGGCAACACATGATTTATAAGTGTGAAGCTTGTCAACTCGGCAAGGCTCATAGACAACCTTTCAATAAGAAAGGATATATGTATCAAAATCCTTTGGATCTAGTGCACACGGATGTGTGGGGTCCAAGTAAGGAGCCATCTATATCAGGCTCAAGATATTATGTGTCTTTCATAGATGATTGTAGCAGGTGGACCATTCTGTTTTTCATGAAGCACAAGGATGAAGTGTTTAATTGCTTTAAGAAGTATATTGCTCTTGTTGAAAACCAAACAGGTAGGACTTTGAAACGACTCAGATCAGATGGTGGAGGAGAATACTTCTCTTCTGAATTTGATGCCTTCTTGCATGAAAGAGGCATTAAAAGGGAAGTCACTACAAGGTATACACCTGAACTCAATGGTGTAGCAGAGAGGAGGAATAGAGCTATCGTCGAAGCTGCAAGGTCCATGCTCAACGAAAAGGGATTGCCGAACTACCTATGGGCAGAGGCTGTGTCGACAGCCACATATCTCATAAATAGACTTCCATCTAAGTCACTAGATGGAACCACTCCATATGAAGTGTGGAATGGAAGAAGACCTAGTCTAGAGCATTGTAAAATCTTTGGATGCTTAGCCTATGCTCACATTCCTTCTCAAGTAAGAGGGAAATTGGATCCCAAGGCAGAGAAGTGTGTATTCATTGGTTATGATCAAAACCAAAAAGGATATAGATTGTACAATCCAACCAATAAAGGATTTTCTGTGAGTAGAGATGTAATTTTTGATGAAAACAAATCATGGTTTGATGATGACAGGAAAGTGAAGCTGCCATATGACTTGGATGAAGATTTTCCATCACTTCAACCAAAGGAGCCAAAGCAGATTGAAGAAAGTGATTCGGAGATTGACCTAGAAGACTTGGAAAGACTAAAGCTATGGAAGAACAAAGGTAAAGCAAAGATGCAGGATGCTACATATGGACCCGAGAGCTCACATCAACCACTTAGAAGGTCTTCGAGGGAGAAGAAGAAACCAGAGAGGTTTGGTTATGATACTTCTTTGGTCACCAAGCACTCAATCTACATTGCAAAGGATTCAACCAATGAAGAACCTACCACATTTGAAGAAGCACAAAGCAAGAAAGCTTGGAGAGATGCAATGGATGAAGAAATGGAAGCCTTGAAGGAGAATGACACTTGGGAGCTTGTACCTAACAAGCCATCTATGAAGATAATCGGATCTCGATGGATATACAAAATCAAGAGGAATCCAGATGGAAGTATAAATAGACACAAAGCAAGGTTAGTTGCTAAAGGGTTTGCTCAAACCCATGGTATTGATTATGAGGAGACTTTCTCTCCTGTTGCAAAAATGCCTACAATTAGGGTTCTCATTAGTCTTGCTGCATCTAGAAATTGGAATCTTTATCAACTTGATGTAAAGAATGCTTTCTTGAATGGATGGATTTCTGAGGAAGTGTATATGGCACAACCTCCTGGATATGAGGATGCACATCATCCTAACTATGTATGCAAACTAAAGAAAGCTTTGTATGGATTGAAGCAAGCTCCAAGAGCTTGGAATTTCAGATTGGTTACTTATTTGCAGGACCAAGGATTCAAAGCTAGCAAGGCGGATACCTCTTTGTTCATAAAGAGGAATGGATCTGAAGTGATCTATTTATGTGTGTATGTTGATGATATTATTATCACAGGCAATGATCTTGAAGGAATCAAACAGGTAAAGAGTCAAATGAAGGAGGAGTTCAAAATAAGTGACCTCGGACCACTCACTTATTTTCTTGGATTGGAGTTGATCTACACAGATTCAGGTATATACATCACACAAAGGAAGTATGTCCATGACATGCTCGTCAAGTTCAAGATGGAAAATACCAAGTGTGCAGGTACACCTATGGAGCAAAATCATAAGCTTAGTGCTTATGAAGGAGAGCCAATTGAAGACATCACAAGCTATCAAAGCTTGGTTGGAAGTTTGAACTATGCAACACTCACAAGGGTGGATATATGCTATAGTGTTAGCATATTGAGTCAGTTTATGCATAAGCCGAGAAGACCACATATGGAAGCGGCCAAGCGAGTCCTCAAGTACCTAAAGGGGACCATGAATGAAGGTTTGTTTTATTCATTTACTTCAGATATTGAGCTAAAGGTCTACTCAGATGCAGATTGGGCCGGATCTAAAGATGATAGA
>CM035420.1:145187026-145189526 GCA_020310875.1 Ceratopteris richardii | reverse complement strand
ACTCATTAACTATGGACTTAGACATGTACAAAAGGATTCTCAAAATGATCAAACACAGAAGGAGAATGCACATAAACAACAGGTGCAATTTGTCTTCCATTCCTGAAGAAATTTACAACTGAGTGATGAGAGAGACTCAACTCACTTCTAAGATTTCTAATGACTCATACAACTACCGATTACTCTATTCTCATGCTCTCTCATATTTGCCCCGACTTTTTTACTTGTATACAAAAGTATAAGTGAACTATCTCTGTATTAATGTACATATGTGTACACCTCTTCATCTTCAGGATGTATTCTTCCTTCATGCTTCACAACTTGAATTTTCCTTCAGTCCTTGACTTGAATACTTTCATTAAAACTTCAATTGTTGATTGCCCTGCACGAACAGCTGCCCCTCAATCATCAATTGAGGTTTTCTCTAACTTCTTTATTCCTGCCATGTCTTTGAATCTTTGTAGCTTTGGTCCATCCAAGCTTTTGGTTAGCATATCAGATATCTGATCTTTTGTTGAAGTAGGTATGACTTCAATCTCTTTATCCATCACCTTCTCTCTTAGGAAATGGTACTGAATCTCAATGTGTTTAGTCCTGGCATGAAGAACAGGATTAGCAGCTAAATACAATGAACTCATGTTATCTCCATGAATAGTAGGTGTACTCTGAATGATGTCAAAACTCTTCATCAGAGTCTTAAGCCATATCACTTCCTTTGCAGCTTCAACCATCCCTTTGTACTTTGCTTCTGTAGATGATAAAGCAACTTTGTGTTGCTTCTTTGAACACCAAGAAATTAACTTATCTCCCACATAACACAAGTATCCATAAGTTGATCTGCTATCATCAGGATTACTTGCTCAATCTGCATCACTATATATCTTGATGTTTGTATATGATGTAAAACCATAATACAAACCTTTTTTGAGTGTACTATTAATGTACCTCAACACTCTTTGACATGCAATCCAATGTTCTTTCCTAGGACAATGCATGAATTGAGACAAAACTCCAACTGCATATGACAAATCAGGCCTAGTTAATGTAGCATATATCAGACTACCAACCAAACTCTGATATAGTTTCATATCCTTGAACTCTTCACCTCCATATCTGCTCAATTTGTGATTCACCTCCATTGGAGTAGGTGCTACCCTGCAATCATTCATCTTAAACTTGATCAACAAGTTTCTCAAATACCTTTCTTGAGTCACATACACTCCATGTTGAGTATATGAAATCTCCATGCCCAAGAAATATGACAAATCTCCCAAATCACTGATTTTGAACTCTTTCTCCATTTGCTTCTTTAGGTTTTGAATGCCTTTCTCATCTGTACCTGTAAGAATTATATCATCAACATATATGCACATGTATATAAACCCATCATCAATTGCTTTGACAAGCAAGCTACTATCTGCTTTAGATACTTGAAAACCAGGTTCCTTTAAGAACTTCACAAGTCTATAATTCCATGCCCTTGGGGCTTGTTTCAAACCATACAAAGCTCTTTTGAGCTTGCACACATAATCAGGATACCTTCCATCTCTAGATCCTTGCGGTTGCTCCATGAAAACATCATCTAAAATATAACCATTTAAAAAAGCATTCTTCACATCTAACTGACATAATTTCCAACCTTTACATGCAGTAAGAGCTATGAGTGTCTTGATGGTTGTCATCTTTGCCACAGGACTATAGGTCTCATCATAATCTATACCATAAGTTTGAGCAAAACCCTTCAAAACAAGTCTAGCTTTATATCTAGACACACTTCCATCTACATACCTCTTTGTCTTGTAGACCCACTTGCATCCAATGATCTTCTGGCTACTTGGTTTAGGAACCAACTCCCATGTCTGATTCTCCATCAATGCATCATACTCCTCCTACATAGCTTTCTCCCAATTCTCCTTACCTTTTGCCTCTTCATATGTAGAAGGGTCTTCATCTGCCTTCATCATATAAGCATAATCTTTGGTAGCCAAAAAAGAAGTGTCATAGCTATACCTTGTAGGTTGCCACTTGTGTCTTGATGACCTTCTGAGTTCTCCACTCCTTGAGGTTTCTGGTTCATCACTCTCAGGATCAAATCTTGGCATTTCTTCAACTTCATCCTGCACTTCATTATTCTCCTCTTCATCAAATATCTGAACCTTTGATTTACCTTTCTTTTGATTCACAACTTCTTCATCACTTGCATTAATATTGATTGTACCTGCATACCAAGTACCTTGCTCATCAAATGTAACATCCTTTGATACAAGGAATTGATTTGTGGATGGACTCCATAACCTATATCCCATCTGCTTATCATCATAACAATGAATACATACTTTTCAGCTTTAGGTTCCAATTTGTGCCTTAATTGTGATGGCACATATGCATATGCCAAACATCCAAATACTTTGCAATGGTCTAATGTAGGTCTCTTACCCCACCATGCCTCATATGGTGTCATACCCTGCAAAGCTTTACATGGCAACCTATTAACCAAATA
>CM035420.1:145114526-145179526 GCA_020310875.1 Ceratopteris richardii | reverse complement strand
ATTCCAATTTTTTGATGCAGCCACACTTACCAACACTCTGATGGTTGGCATCTTGGCCACAGGTGAGAACGTCTCCTCATAGTCAATGCCTTGGGTTTGTGCAAAACCCTTGGCTACCAATCTGGCTTTGTACCTATTAATGGTGCCATCAATATTTCTTTTAAGCTTATAGATCCATCTGGATCCTATTACCTTCATTGAGTCCTTCTTAGGTACTAACTCCCATGTGTCACTCTCCTTGAGTACTTCAATCTCCTCATCCATAGCTTCTTTCCATTCTGATTTGGTTATTGCTTCTTCATATGATCCTGGTTCTTCATTTGACAAATCTTTGGCAAGATAAACTGAATGTTTAGTAACAAGAGATGTATCATACCCATATCTGATAGGTTTCTTGCTTTCTCTTTGTGATCTTCTAAATGGTTGAGTTGAAGATTCAGATATGTCTTCAAGCTTCTTCATCTTCATTTTGCCTTTGGACTTCCATGCTTTGAATTCTTCAAGGTTGATAGTATCTTCATCATCTGAACTTGAGGCTTCATTCTGAGTAGGTTCCTTCTTTGTAAGAATTGGAAATTCCTCTTCCAAATCATAGGGTGACTTGACCTTCCTGCATTCATTCTCATACCAAGAATCATTTTCATCAAATATGATATCTCTGCTTACCATGAATCCTTTATTGGTAGGGTTATAAAACCTGTAACCTTTTTTATTTAAATCATACCCAATAAAGATACATTTTTCAGCCTTTGGATCTAGCTTACCTCTTATCTGAGAAGGAATGTGTACATTTGCTACACATCCAAAAATTTTGCAATGGTCAAGTGAGGGTCTCTTACCATGCCATGCTTCATAGGGTGTCATACCATCAAGTTACTTAGATGGTAACCTGTTTATGAGGTAAGTGGCAGTGGAAACACTTTCTGCCCATAGATACTTAGGTAATTTTTTTTTCATTCAACATAGACCTAGCTGCCTCCACAATTAATCTATTTCTTCTCTCAGCTACCTCATTCTGTTCAGGAGAATACCTTGTGGTTATTTCTCTTTTGATGCCTCTGTCCTGCAAGAAGTTTTCAAATTCATTAGAGAAGTACTCACCTCCTCCATCTGACCTTAACCTCTTCAAATTCCTTCTTGTCTGATTTTCAACTAGTGCAAGATATTTTTTAAAGCAATTAAATCCCTCATCCTTGTGCTTCATAAAGTACAATACAATCCATCTGCTATAATCATCAATAAAAGACACATAGTACCTTGATCCTGAGACTGAGGGGTCTTTGCTTGGTTCCCATACATCTGTGTGGACAAGCTCTAGGTAGTCTTCATGCATGTATCCTTTCCTTGAGAAAGGTAATCTGTGAGACTTCCGAAATTGACAAGCACCACACTTGTAAATCATATGTTGCTTGGATACATTAGGTATCCCAAGCACACATTGGTCCCTACACATTTGTTTCAATGTTCTTTCTCCTATGTGCCCTAACCTCTTGTGCCAAATCTCAAGCTATGAAAGTGTTTGATCCTTATAACTGTATAGAGCAATATTCTTTGTGTCTTCTAACTCAAAAGTGAAAATTCTACCTGATTTTTCTCCTTTAGCAATCCTCTTGAACCCATGTCTTGGGTCCTCCACATATGCTCCATATTGGTTGAATCTGACCTGCAACCCTTTTTCCACAATCTGACCAACACTCATCAAATTTTTGGTAATGGTTGGTACATAGAGTACCATGCTCAACAAATTCTGATTTGCATCACAAGTCTTAACATTTCCAACTTTAACTACATAATGCTTTGTGTCATTACCTGTTTGGACTTGATGCTTACCTTTTGGTTCCTCAAGATCAGAGAGTAATGCTACATTGCTAGCCACATGATTTGAACATCCTGAGTCAATGTAGAATAGGTGGTCATCATTTGTACCTGGTTTTGAAGTCATGATCATGATTAGAAGAGAGTCATCCTACTCCTCTATGTAGTTGTTGTAATCCTTCCTGGATTTGAATCCTCCTTGGTAGTTGCCATTGTAATTATTGTTGTAATTGTTGTTGTAGCCTTGGTGGTGGTTGAATCTACCTCTTGATTGTGAGTAGCCACCTCTTTGATATCCTCTTCCTCTCTGATTCTTGTAATTCCTGAAACACTCATCTGTAGTATGATTTGATAAACCACAAATGTTGCATGGTGAGGAGTTATAAGATCTCCCCCTACCTTGCTTACCTCATCTGCCCCTTCCTCTTGAAGATCTACCTCTCCCTACATAGTTGGCTTGGGAGGTAGAGCCTTCTTCATCCATCTTTTTACTCTTGCCCTTATCTTTACACTTCTTATCAGTGTATAAGGCAGAAGAGTTATTACCTTTGGATGTATCTCCATTTTTGTTGAGCTTTGCTTCATGAGTAAACAATTGTCCCATGAGAGTTGTAAGATCTGGAGTGTGCATGTCCATGTAAAGATCCATAGCTGTGGTGAAGCTTTCCCATTTGTCATCAGCCTCGATCCCATTGATCACTTGCCTTACAATCTGTTCTTCTTCAATCTCTTGTCCTATGCTTGCTAACTGATCTGCTACATCTTTAATCTTGGTCACAAATTCTGAAACAACTTGCTTACGTTGCTTCCTTAATGTTGTGAATTCAATCCACAACTGATTTTTCCTAGCCCTTGTGTTGGAGGAAAAATATGATGACAAGGTTTCCCCAGTCTCTTGGGATGTCTTACAATTTCTAATATGTGGCAAAAGAAAATCAGATATAGAGTTGGGTAAATAAGACCTTGCCAATGCATCCTTAGCACACCATGTGTTGAGCTTTTCATGTTCTTCCTTGGTTGGTAATCCTCTTGTTTTGAATGAGGGCAATTCCTCATCTCCTGAGATGTATCCATAGAGACTCCTTCCTTGTAGGTAGGTCTTCATCCTTAGAGACCATGCTTGATAGTTCTTCATGTCCAATTTATCAATGAATGAAGGAAAACCATCTCCTATTTTACCTTAGTTTGCTCTCATACCACTGTTGGGAAAGATGGATGGATGCACCAAGAGACTGAGTAGGTATTGCTAAAACCTGCTTTGTACCCGCCCTCTTTTGCTTCAGACTTGACACGTAGACCTCCTTAGCTTTCCAATAGCACCATAAAATGTCCTATGTACTTTGGAATTGATGTGTGCAATGATTGAATCAAACAGATAACTTTGATCCTCACAAACTCAAGAAAACCTTGTATTTATGTCTTGACACCTGCTGTGTATTTTGCTTAGTATGAATAGTATAGTAGGAATTGGAAAAATTCCTTTTAGGGGTATCTAATTAGCTTAGTAAGCTACCTATTCCAAGTGGAGTGATGTAAAATAATAAACTATGCTAAGAGAAATCAATTTAGCAAGTTAAGCTATACCCTCGACTTTTTAGGACTGTAGCAGAAAATGACCAGAGATCGCCTCGACGCAGATTTCTCCAAAATGGCTGAATAGAATGTCTTCCAACTTTGATAGCATGTAGGTTACTTCAAGTTGAATCCAACAAGCTTTGAATCACTGAATTTGGTGAAGAATTCACTGAGATATACCCTTGACAAGTTGACAGACTTTTGAGTAGACTAACAAAGAACTCAGAGATGGACAATATGAATGTATGTATTAATGAACATTTGTATACAACTCCATTGGCATGAATATCATTGCCAAATGGTGTAGAGAGGTGTGGGCTAGAGTCTAGACCTCACACACACTCAAAAATCAGTAATGCTAGGCTCGAGAGTGCTCTCTCTTACCCGCGACTTTTCATGTCCATTTTTATAAGAGATGGTAAAGATTTAAATTCAAATTCAAACTTTTGGCTCCCTATGATCCAGCTCCTAAATGCTTGGAGATATTCTTTCAATCAAACAACTACTTTTATCCACGAATCCTTTTGGTAGGTGATTACAAAAGATTCCAAGTCAATATGACTTTTACAATGAGGTAAAGTGGTAATTAACCACTAGCATATGTTCCTATGCTTCTTCATGTATGTATAAACTTCAATGCATCCTTTGAGCCAAATGTGTAGGCTTGTAATTTACACCAACAATAGATAGACAGATAGATAGATAGATAGATAGATAGATAGATAGATAGGTAGATAGATAGATAGATAGATAGATAGATAGATAAATGGATAGATAGATCGATGGATAGATAGATAGATATAGATAGATAGAAAGATAGATAGATAGATAGATAGATGGATAGATAGATAGATAGATAAATAGATAGATAGATAGATAGATAGATAGATAGATAGATAGATAGATAGATAGATAGATAGATAGATAGATAGATAGATAGATAGATAGATAGATAGATAGATAGATAGATAGATAGATAGATGATAGATAGATAGATAGATAGATAGATAGATAGATAGATAGATACATAGATAGATAGATAGATACATAGATAGATAAATAGATAGATAGATAGATAGATAGATAGATAGATAGATAGATAGATAGATAGATAGATAGATAGATAGATAGATAGATAGATAGATAGATAGATAGATAGATAGATAGATAGATAGATAGATAGATAGATAGATAGATAGATAGATAGATAGATAGGTAGACAGATAGACAGGCAGATAGATAGATAGATAGATAGATAGATAGATAAATAGATAAGATAGATAGATAGATAGATAGATAGATAGATAGATAGATAGATAGATAGATAGATAGATAGATAGATAGGTAGATAGATAGATATAGATAGATAGATAGATAGATAGATAGATAGATAGATAGATAGATAGATAGATAGATAGATGATAGATAGATAGATAGATAGATAAATAGATAGATAGATAGGTAGATACATAGATAGATACATAGATAGATACAAGAACCAACAAGCTATTAAACATTAATTTAATCAACCATTTTTTCACAAACATGGACTCCTTTCAATAATTATACACTAGTTAATGAGGATCACTACACGTTTCACAATGGATTCATGTATTTTCAAGACAAGTTATGCTTCACAAAAGTTTTGTAAAGAATTTATGAAAGATATGCATCAACCATCATATATAGGTCATAGGGGCATACAAAGTACTATTTTTATGTGTAAAGAATTCTTCTTTTGTCAAAATATGAAAAAGGATATTGCACTGTATATTTCCCATTGCACTGTGTGTCAAGATGTGAAACAACATTCATGTAAAGAAATTGGACTATTAATGCTACTTCCCATACCTAATGGACCATGGAAACAAATTCCTATGGATTTTATTACTGATCTTCCTGCAACTTCATCTCATAATCATGTGATTTCGACATTTGTTAATAGGTTTAGTAAACAAGCATAGTTGATTCCTTGCAAAAAGAGTTTATATGCACCTCAAGCTGGTAGCTTATTTATTAAAAGTATTTTTTCTACGTCATAATTTTCCAAAAGTTATTCTATGAGATCAAGATATCCATTTTTTTAATCACTTGTGGATTGCATTATTTCAAAATTTAGGTTCCAAAAATAGAGTTTAGATCTACATTTCATCCTAAAAGTAAATGGAAAAGTGAAGCTATGAATAGTAATATTTTAGATTTATAACATTGTTATTCTTTTGATAATCCAAGTAATTGGGATAAGAAAATTCCTTTACTACAATTTCCATATAAAAACACAACACATATCACTACTCCATGTGTGATGGAGAGTGTTAATCTCCAAGAGAACAAGCTACTCTTGAATTTATAGCACCTCTATATCAAGAGTAACTAAAAACCTTCACTAATTTGGAGGCACAATAAAACTTTTGGATAAATTGTGAAGAAGAAGACTCTACAGAAAGTTTGCTGCATATATCTTTCTCAATGATTATCAAATGTGTGAAGTTTTTGATAAAACTTTGCAACAAGGTGTTGTCTATAGTTTGCACACCTCCTCCAAGTTAAATCACTTCAAAAGATTCAGTAGATCTTGAGAAATGAACTTAGCAATTCACCTATGTCTAAAACTGTTCTTATGAGAAGTCGATTCAGACACCTGAAAAATCTAACACTTGATTCTCTCAATCTAGAACCCATTTATGCAAATTCTTTTAGCCATCGATAGCTTACCTTCCAACTAAAGATTGAGTACTTCTTTGCTAAAAAATTTACATTGTGGAAGGAGAATTGACCAAAACATTAACATCGAATTTTGCCCCTATTTCAAAAAACAGTGAACACTTCTTCACATATGAATGTTCTTACTCATAATTCTCAAAGCCTGTTTACAATTAGGCTCTCAAACATTAACCGTAGACTCATTAACTATGGAATTAGACATCTACAAAAGGATTCTTGAAATGATCAAGCACAGAAGGAGAAAACACGGAAACATTGAGCGCAATTTTTCTTCATTACTAGAGAACTTTTACATGTGGATGAGAGAGCTAATCTTCATGCTTCTCAAGAGCCTAATTACTTCTAATTCTTCTGGATTCTTGTATTCTACACTCTCTCATATTTGCCTCATTATTTTTCCTTGTATATATAGGTAAATATTTACAAGCTCCTGACTATACAAAAGTATAAGTAAACAATGTGAATTAATGTACATATGTGTAAACATCTTCATCTTCTCGATATGCACTTCCTTCACACTTCATATCTTGATCTTTTCTTCAGTCCTTGGCTTCAACTCTTCATCAAAACATCAATTGTTGATTGCCTTGCACCAACAGCTCCCCCTTAATCATCAATTGATGTTTTCTCTATCTTCTTTATACATGCCATGTCTTTGAATCTCTATAACTTTGGTCCATCCAAGCTCTTGATTAGCATATCAGCTATCTGATCTTTTGTTGAAGTATGTATGACTTCAATCTCTTTATCCATCAATTTCTCTCTTAGAAATTGATACTGAATTTCAATGTGTTTGGTCCTGGCATGAAAAACAGTATTAGCAGCTAGATACAATGAACTCCTGTTATCTCCATGAATAGTGGGTGTGCTCTGAATGATATCAAAACTCTTCATCAGTCTTAAGCCATATCACTTCCTTTGCAGCTTCAACCATACCTTTATACTCTGCTTCTGTAGATGACAAAGCAACTGTGTGTTGCTTCTTTGAACACCATGAAATTAACTTATCTCCCACATAACACAAGTATCCATATGTTGATCTCCTATCATCTGGATTACCTGCCCAATCTCCATCACTATATATCTTGATGTTTGTTTCTGATGTAAAACCATAATACAAACCTTCTTTAAGTGTACCCTTAATGTACCTCAACACTATTTATCCTGCAAACCAATGTTCTTTCCTAGGGCAATGCATGAATTGAGATAATACTCCCACTGCATATGACAAATCAGGTCTAGTTAAAGTAGCATAAATCAGACTACCAAGCAAACTTTGATATAGCTTCATATCCTTGAACTCTTCTCCACCATATCTGCTCAATTTGTGATTCACCTCCATTGGAGTAGGTGCTACCCTGCAATCATTCATTTTAAACTTGATCAACAAGTTCTTCAAATACCTTTCTTGAGTTATATACACTCCATGTTGAGTGTATGAGATCTCCATGCCCAAGAAATATGACAAGTCTCCCAAGTCACTAATTTTGAACTCTTTCTCCATTTGCTTCTTTAAGCTTTGAATGCCTTTCTCATCTGTACCTCTAAGAATTATATCATCAACATATATGCATATGTAAATAAACCCATCATCACTCGCTTTAACAAGCAAGCTACTATCTGCCTTTGATACTTGGAATCCAAGTTCTTTCAAGAACTTCACAAGTCTATAATTCCATGCCCTTGGGGCCTGATTCAAACCATACAAAGCTCTCTTGATCTTACATACATTCTGTGGATACTTTTCATCTCTGAATCCTTGTGGTTGCTCCATGAAAACATCATCTGAAATATAATCATTTAAAAAGGCATTCTTCACATCTAATTGACATAATTTCCAACCTTTACATGCAACAATAGCTATGAGTGTCCTGATGGTCTTTATCTTTGCCACAGTACTATAGATCTCATCATAGTCTACACCATATGTCTGAGCAAAACCTTTCACAACAAGTCTAGCTTTATACCTAGACACACTTCCATCTGCATACCTCTTTGTCTTGTAGACCCATTTGCATCCAATGATCTTCTGACTATTTGGTTTAGGAACCAAATCCCAAGTCTCATTCTCCATCAATGCATCATACTCTTCCTGCATAGCTTTCTCCCAATTTTCCTCACCTTTTGCCTCTTCATATGTAGAAGGATCTTCATCTGCCTTTACCATATAAGCATAATCTTTGGTAGCCAAAAAAGAAGTGTCATAGCTAGACCTTGTAGGTTGCCATTTGTGTCTTGTTGAACTTCTGAGTTCTCCACTTCTTGAGGTTTCTGGTTCATCACATTCTAGATCAAACCTTGGCACTTCTTCTATTTCAAACTGTACTTCATTGTTCTTCTCTTCATCAAATATCTGAACCTTTGATTTACCTTTCTTTTGATTCACAATTTCTTCATCACCTGCATAAATATTTATTGTACCTGCATACCAAGTACCTTGCTCATCAAATGTAACATCCTTAGACACTAGGAATTGTTTTGTGGATGGACTCCACAACCTATATCCCATCTGCTTATCATCATATCCAATAAACACATATTTTTCAACTTTAGGCTCCAATTTATGCCTCAATTGTGATGGCACATATGCATATGCCAAACATCCAAATACTTTGCAATGATCTAAAGTAGGTCTCTTACCCCACCATGCCTCATATGGTGTCATACCCTGCAAAGCTTTACATGGTAATCTATTGACCAAATAAGTAGTTGTATTTACAACCTCAGCCCACAAATAATTTGGGCAATTTTTTCTCCTTCATCATGGATCTTGCAAACTCAACAAGAGTTCTATTCTTCCTTTTTGCTACACCATTTTGTTGAGGAGAGTACCTCCAAGTAACCTCTCTCTTTATACTTGCATTCCACAAGTAATCACTGAATTCATTAGAGAAATACTCTCCCCCTCCATCTGACCTTAGTATCTTCAACTTATGACCTGTAATTCTCTCTGCATACACATGATAATGTTTGAATGTATTGAATACCTCTAATTTATCTTTGATCACATATATAGTGATCCATCTGGTAGCATCATCAACATAAATCACATAATACGGTGAACCATTGATACTGAAATCCTTTGATGGTCCCCACACATCTGTGTGTACTAATTCAAGCTTCTCTGAATACATGAAACCATGCTTGGAATAAGATTGTTTATGAGCCTTACCTAATTGACATGCTTCACATCTGTATGTCATATGTTGACCTGCAACATTAAGCAACCCAAACATTGAACCATTGTTAACCATATCTTTGATACCTCTTTCATTAAAATGTCCAAGCCTCTTCTGCCAAAGATCTAACTCAGATATCTTATGTCCTCCATAAGTGAACAACGCATGACCAACATTACCTTGGATCTTCAATGTGAACAATCTTCCTTCTTTCTTTCCTAAAAAAATTTGTTTATACCCATTGCTAGGGTCGTCCAGAAACACTCCTTCATTAGTGAACCTAACTTCATAACCTTTTTCAACAATTTGTCCTACACTTATTAGATTCTTAGGAATTGTAGGAACATACAAAACCTTACTCAAGAGAGTACTACCATCCTTGGCCTTCACTGATCCAATTGACTTCACATTATGCTTTGTATTGTCACCTGTTTGAACTACATGATTAGTTACCTTATTCTCCAAATCAGTCATCAAAGCTATGTTGCCACTCAGGTGATTGCTGCACCCTGAGTCAATGTAGAAGACTCTTTGGTCTTCACTTTGCCTTTCACAAGTTGCCTTCATTATCAATGTTGAATCCTCCTTCTGATCTAAAGCATAATTATAATAGGTATTGTTGTATTGTTGACTTTGGAATCCTCTACCTGCATTTCTTTCTTCCAAAGTAACCTCCACTACCTCTACCTCTGAAATTACCTCTTTGATTCCTGTCACCTCTTCTTCTTGAATTAAAATTCTGATTATATCCACCATTACTCTGAGTATTATGCCAACAATCAGCAAAGTGATTTGTCTTACCACAAATCCAGCAAGCTTTAACTCCATCTTTATTACTCCTCTCTCTTCCTCTACCTTTGCCACCTCCTCTTCCTCTTAGGAAGTTGGCTTGGCTAGTTGTACCTTCATCTTCATTTGCTTGTTGCTTTCCTTTGATATTCTTCTTCTTATCCTTTGAATGCATTGCTTGACCTACACTCTTATCACTTTCACCTTTGACATCCTGCTCAAAGGTTAGCGTATGTCCTAGCAACTAATTTAGATCAGGAGTAAAATGATCAAGTGTTAATTCAGTAGACAAAATGAATGGCGTCCATTTGTCATCACCTCTCAAACCTGTAAGGATTTACCTTACCAATTTATCCACCTCAATGTCTTCATCAACTGCTCCTAATGCATCTGCAATGTCCTTCATCCTTGATACATAATCTGAGATGGATTGAGAGGCCTTCTTCTTGAATGTAGTAAAATTTGCCCACAAGGATGCCTTCCTTGACTTTGTGGTGTTTTGGAAATGCTCCTGCAAAGCATTCCATATATCACTTGCACTTTGAAGACCTCTAATGTGAGGTAGCAAGTAATCGTTAACTGCCATGTAAATAATGCTCTTGGCTTGAGCATCTTTCTTTATCCAAGTCTTCAAATATGATAATTCCTCCCTAATTGGAACACTAGGATCTCTGAACTGAGGCTTTTCTTCTTCACCTGTGATGTATCCTATCAAATCTTTGCTCATAAGGTGAGCTTCCATCCTTGTTGACCATGCAGGATAGTTCTCTCTATCCAACTTCTCTATTTGAAGAGAGTCTCCCATCCTTTCTTCACCTGTGTATTGAATTCTTCAAACTTTATGAGTAATAGATGTACCTTTACTTCGAATTATGCTCCTTTTTTATTCCTTGATGTCGTATGGCCTCCTTCTCAAGCTTTGCTCTCAAGCTTTCACCTTCTGAATTTTTAATTGTTGAATTCTTTATGTCTGCAGTAGTCGGGGTCCTCCTTCCTTCAATTTTGATACTTCCTGCTCTGATACCACTGATGGAGAGTGTTAATCTACAAGAGAACAAGTACTCTTGAATTTAGAGCACCTCTATATCAAGAGTAACTAAAAACCTTCAGTAATTTGGAGGCACAATAAAAATTTTGGATAAACTATGAAGAAGAAGACTCTACAGAAAGTCTGCTGCATATATGTCTCTCAATGACTTATCAAATGTGTAAAGTTTTTTATAAAACTTTGCACAAGGTGTCGCCTATAGTTTGTGCACCTCCTCCAAGTTAACTCACTTCAAAAGATTAAGTAGATATTGAGAAAGGAACTTAACAAGTCACCTATGTCTAAAACTGTTCTCCTTGGCTTCAACTCTTCATCAAAACATCAATTTTTTATTGCCCTGCACAAACAATGTGCATTGTAGGAAATTGTTTATGATAAAAAGCTTCCCACTCCCATGACTATCATGCAAACTGATATCCGTAAGGTTGATTCTTTTGCACAAGATCATATTTCTACACCTCATGAGGTTTATGAGCACGTTCAGAAGAGTGAAGGATGTTAGATGTGTAATGTTAATAAGAAACAAGTAGCCAAACTATTTAATGAAAATGACTTGGGTATGGTCATGAATAATTAAAGGACATTTAAAAAATTAGTCTCAACATTGTAAGGTTAAACTTGCACCATGTTATTATCGATCTTTTTGTATTATTCAAAAAATAAATGAGAATGCTTTTATATTAGACATACCTTCCCATTGGAATATACATATTTCTTTTCATATTAGTTCAATGAAATCCTTTAAAGAAACTTTTCAGCTCACTCCTATTTTAGATGATCCTCGTTGACTTAAAGAGGATGCTGAAATTTTAGTTCTAGGGAAAATATTCATTATGATGTTACTACTACATGCATTGGTAAGCAATATCATAGATAGTTAGTTAAATATTAAAAAATAACTTGAAATAATCTCAAAGGATTCATAAGACATCATTAACTCCACATTATGACCACTTGATTTCTGCATATCATTCATAGTCACATTAAATTCTAGCTTTCTATTTCCATGCATGTGTGTTTATATGGAATATGCTTATCATTGCTCAATAATGTGACATATGACTAGCCATCCATATCTATTTTATTATTATCAACTCAAGTTAGTTGCTTTTCAACAATGAGGGATGCTATATTTCATGGAATAATGGAATGCTAAATGGATTTTAATGTCTTGAGAATTTATATGTGATTCTCTTTTGACTTAGGAGGTGAAGAGTCATGAGGGCATAAATGCAGTGTGGTCGGCTTCTAGCACGCTTAGGGGTGCACACAGAGTGCTAAGAAAGTGACCTTGGATAACCACAACCTCAAGAGGATCTCGAACTCTTTTAACTTTCTATCGTACTTTTATTTCCAAACAGTTTTCAGCCTCTTGAAGTTAGCTCATTGAAAGGAATACTAAATCCTTACTACAAGGAGTATGAATGGAAGGAATTTTTCTTTGACATTCAGAGGACATGCACGTATATTTCTTTGAAGTATGAAATATAAGGCAAAAGAAAAGTTTCATGCGTGCATACTTTTGAAATCTTAAACAATTTCTGTTCGCGTTTATCTTCAAAGCTAATCTCACGGTTCAATTTGGACTTCAGTTATATAAATTGAACTTCAGATAAAAGCATAAAAGAACGGCTGAGACATCGTTTTCTAATAATCTGAGATCATCATGAATCAAGATTTCCTGCGTACTATACTTTGTTTGAGAATCCACTTTTTGTTTTCTACCTGGTCCAAGTATTTTCTTCAACAAACAAAGAAAATGGCATCTTAGAATAATTGCACAGGTATGCTCATACAAACGAATGTTTCATTAAAGATGTACTTCGACACTCAAATATCTCCTCAAAATCTCTTATGGTTTCAACTGCTTTTCTCTAACATTCTGTAAACAATGGAGTTTGATTTATAGACCACTCCTGACAAAGAAAGAATTCACTCCCTTGTTGTATGATCGTATTTTGACAAAGAGAAAAATAAAAAGTTCAGAGTGCTATTTGTTCAGTGTCACTACATTTACCTTTACAATTTTAGTTTCAACTAAAATGTTCACATCATATCTGGATATCAAAATTTGCACATGCTTTAAACAGAACAATTACAAAATTGTTGTATCCAAACAAAGACGTGCTGTTTTAAAGAATACAAACATAAAGCATCATTTCAGTGTTTTCAATAATTTTACTTAAGAAGATTTTAGTATATTCAAAAACTCCAACTCTAAGTGGTCCCTCATGCTATGGAACTTGCATCCTGACAGAATTGAAAAATAAGAGAAAATCATTATCTGGCATAGGTGAGCTTTCCTCCGTGATGAAGCTAGGGGTTGAAGCTGTTGTAAGAGTTGACAAAACTCAACTATTGACCGTCAACTGACGGTGAGAAGTGCCCGCTGAAGCGAATGGGGAGAAGATGTTCCAACATTATCATAAGTACTTACAGTGTTTAAAACAATAGATCTAGGCATCAGAAAGTCTCCTCCAATAAAGTTGGAACGTTTTAGAGAAGTTGACACAACACAAAGCAAATGATTGGAGTTAGAGAAACTATCAGAACATATGTGTGATAGTCGAATGCACTCTTGAACATGGATGGAAGGATTGCTCAGAAAATTCGAGTAGCATAAAAAAAACTGACCTAGATGCGATTCACTCTGTTTAACCAGAAAACATGCGAGAAAGCTCAAACCATTCCTTCATCTCCTATCATCTGCTAAACATCATGGAAGTTTGTTACATAATAAAAGCACATAAACAATGCATGGAAAGCTTTTTAAACAAGAGTGCATGGATGATCGCATCAGATTTTAGCAGATTCCAGAGATAATAACAATCAAATTTTGCAATGCCAAGAATTTCTATTCATTATGCAAAACAATTTCTCGCAATGTCTCAATCATATAACGAGGGAAAATCCACGATCTACTATCCTCTACAAATTCTGAGAAAGTGAAATATTTTCAGTAAGCTATTCTTACATCTCTGTGAGAACTTCATTGTATTAAAAAACTAATCATAATAATAATAATCTACCATTTGAAATGTGAAGCGCACCGTATTCCTTATCCAGGTCTTCAATCTGTTGATTAGTCCTTTTCTTCAGTGGCACGAATATAAGCTCCTTAAATTTGGTTTCTCATCTTCATTGATCATCATCATGTGCATCTTCAGTCTTGCAACATGATCTTGCATAGCCGACGAGATTCTCTAAAAAATAGGGAAGAAAACTCCTGCATCTTCAATCGATGAGCTTGTAATCATTCCTCCCACAAGAGCACCGACTCAATTTTGATCCCTCTCTCACTGTGTGTAGACATGCCAGATTATTTTGAGGAGAAGAGAGAGTCCTTGCAAACTGTTTTCTTTCCTTTAATAACCCCCCCAAGCCTCTTTGCGCTCCTTCCTGTATGTTACTTTCTCGGTGAACCTTTGCACCCCACACTTCAAGAGCAATGTTGTGGATTGCTCAGTCTTCCTTGAACCATTCTTTTGAAAAAAAAATAGACCTCTTCTCCCCAGCCTTCCACACCAGAGAGCCTGGATGAAGAACGTTTTCCACTATTAACGGTAGCTCCTGAACTTTCCCTTGATTTCCTCGGGTTCCCCTCTGACTCTGCTCCTCTCTCTCCCTCTGCCGCCAAAGGTCCCCAGAATCCCCCAAGAAGATCCTCCAACTGCCGCCTTCCTCCGAGCTGCCAACTGTCCGCTTTCCAAGGAGCCCTCAATCAGTTTTTTCGATCATACAAAGATAATGTGTTATATTCGGTTCTTCTGCGTAAAACAAATCTCCTTCTTCCTTGCACTCAAACATATGGCATGATGTAAAGATCGATTTTTTCACTAGAAATTTCTCCAAGGAAATATAAAATTGTGAAGTGGAATCATTACGACATCCACCCCCTCCAAACCTGTGTGGCCTCCGGACACACCACCAACAAGCTCTGTATCTGTTAGTCTATGAGAAATCCAAAGTATGAGTAAAATCAAGTGCATGGGTATACAAATCATTGTGTCTATGCACAGCCATGTAGCGGGCCCTATCATATGCATACTTTAAGTGCATCAGAAACATAATGGTGCAATAAAAAGGGTATTTGGCACTCGATGAAGAGGTTTCTCACTCATTCTCAAGCTCAAATTTTCTTGATGTATTTACAACTTTTTTAGCGTGCAATTGGACGTGCACCTATCAATTTGAAAGTACATGTGCATTTACATTTTCAAATATGCATACTCTAGATGCAAGCATTTACAATCATGGTGCAAATCAAGAAGCAATTACTTTCCACACATAGCTCTACTCTCAAATGCAACCACTCTTGACCTCACTCTCAACTCCTCTCTCTTTCACTCACAACTCTTCTCTAATCAGTTTTACATATGAGTTTTATTGTGCAAATGAGAGTGCGCCTATGGGAATTAAAACATGTGCTCTTCTCTACTCAAAATATGCACACTTTATATGCAATGCAACTCAAAAATGGTGCAAAAAAAGGTCAAGGTTAAAGGAAGAATGCTAATGAAAAAGGCTTTCTGAACTTCCCACTTTGTTTGTAATCTCCATTGTCTTTGCGTGATTGTTTCTTGCACTCATAAAACTAGACAAAAGATAGGAAACATTAGATCAAAATGACCATATATATATACACATGCAATCCATGAAAGGATTTCATGAAAATCCATCAACAATAAAACATGAACAAGTTGCTTGAAAGTAATGGACTCCCGTATGATCCATTCAAACTCACGATCTTCCTTTGCCTCTAGATTAGTACCTGTTCTAAAAAACTCATAAGAAAAATCAGTAGCATCATATTCGCTAAACATATTTGGAAAAACTTCATTCATTCGAAGATTAGATACATTTATTTGAATCAGATTAAACTTGGCACTCTCATCCAACATGCATTCACTTTTGAAGATAATTCATTCAATTCATCTAACCCTTCACACTCAAAATCATGCAAACCCAAACTGGCATACATCAAATCAATAAAATCATCTTGAGTTATAAGATTTTTATGCATTCCTATTGAAAATAGCTCTCCACAATCAATCAAATGCAAGCGTTCATCATACTCATCATCACTACACACTTGTTCACATACATTCAATTCTTCATCATGCATAAGATTATGCTTGGGAGAAAATTCATCATGTTTTTCATTCTTTAGATCAACCACATCTGTCTCACCCCCTCCTACTTCCTGAGGAGTACTAGTGAGAATATCCTCAACTCGTGAAGAGTCAGTGACCAATGCCCCATCTTCCTCATCCTGAGAAGCCTTGACATCTGCTTCACTGACTGCTTCAAAACTCAAGTCACTCAAGACATCACTTATGATTGGATCATCATATAACTCACATTAGAGGAAAAATGAACCCTGCATGGGCCTTGTAAGGATCCCTAATTTTTAGGGATTAAGCTTAATTATGTTCTTGTTTAAGGGGACAAAGTGCATTTAATAGGGCACTTTTTAGTAGGCTGGAGTAGGCTTTTTTTTAGGCTTCAATAGGCCTCTCTCTTTCTTATTCTAGAGAGAGAGAAAGAGAATCTACTTTCCACATCATCAAACTCGTACATGTATTTGAATAAAAAAATGATTTTTTTTAAAAAGTCTCATTTTCAATGTATATTAACTCAAAAGAGCCTAGTTTTTAATATATATGTCAGAAGTCACTTTTTTGGGCCCATTTTCTAAAGTTTCTTTTAGAAAAAGTATAATTTTCAAACTCCCTCCAAAAGTAAGTGCCACATCATCAAATCCGTGATTATGCTTCCCCCAAAAAATGACTTTTTTCAAATTTCATCATTTCAGCCATACTCAGTGGAAAAATACACTTTAACCCATACACATACAAGAAAACACATTTTTTGAGCAAAACATATGCTTTAGACTCCCTTCCAACCGGTTTTTCATCTTTGTTTTTGATATTGTTGGTCATTAGCAAAGATGGTGTTGACATGTATCACAAACTTCACAGTAGAACGTCTTCATGCTCCTGCATCAACAAGCATCCATGTTCGTGTGCCTAGAGAGTTTGCTCCAAATACACGATGCAACAATGATGCCAATTCTCAAAATGAACGTCGTGCAGCTGGAGAAAAAAGTATTGATCTTTGGGCTCATGGTTCACTCTATCCTCTTGATCCAATATCTTCTTACCATCCAACATTCCAACCTCTCAACTTTACTTCAGTTCATTGGTGCGGGTGAAGCTGGACTATTAGGTTAGTGCAAGAGATTATCTACACATTCACTTGCTACTGCTAAGTATTGGTTCCAACAATATCACATCCATCATATGAGGGTGGTCACTTTAGAGAGCACAATCATATCTTTACAAAAACAACTTGCAGATTTGGAACAGGATACTGAAGCAAAACAAAGCACAATTTCAAAGTTAACTGCCAATCTCTAGCAGCTGAAAGAGACTCCACTTGGTATGAGACATAGGAAAAGATCATTGTCATCCTTTGAAGCTCTTTCAAAAGGTGGTGGAGCACGCAAACGACGTATATATGCAACAAGGTGAGTGTTTGTTTTACTTTTATATGTTTTAATGAAGATTTGTAATGGAATATTTCATTGTGTAGGTCGTTTATTGAAGACATAACTGCTTCATCAACAACACAAGACCAATTCAAGCTGATGAATAGCTGTATAAACACCAAAGAAATCACTTCTGCTTTAGACTCACGCATAGGAAAGTGTATTAGAGTTGTTGTTGAAGCTGAGTTTTCAAAGAAGTTAAAAAATCTTATCACAGTGCAAGATGTGCAGGCAATATGTGACGAAGCAGGAATCAGTAGAAATGGGTATACTGCAATGTACACCCTTCTCAGGCAAGCCTTACAATCACAAGGTATTTCTCAAAGTATATTTCCATGCCCATATAAAGTGTCTATCAATAAAAAAACTTCAAATGAGGATGTGACTCGTACTATTGGACAATATTTATTCATAGAAGAAACTATGCCTGCCTCTATTTATCATCCAAATATTCCCAAGAAGCAATCAAAAAACCTATCTACACAAGGATTTACTTACACTAAATTCAACAATATATTTCTGGATCTTCAGAAGCTTCAACAAGCAATGGTTCACTTTTATAGTTCAACAATCAAAGGTACCCCTACTACATTTTATTTGGTGTTGAAGTTCTATTGCATTCAAGTGTCATATTAAGATAATGTTTTCTCTTTTGTGCTTGGCGACTAGAAAGGTTGAGTGTGACGCTAATGAACGAAATTATGGACCATGCAATGAGTGATGAAACTTTAGGAGGGAGGGACCATTTGACTTACAGTGTGCAATCAGAGAGAGATATCTGGTGGTTAGGTGCTATAGAAGTTCCCAAAGAAACAAATAATGTTATTTCATGGATTTTTAGTAGGACTCCGTGGATTACGGAAGTAATCTCTTCTCAAATACATGGGCAAAAGCTTTTTGTAGATGATATAGGTGATTTTGATGTAGAATGGCATTTGGGTGGAGACCTTAAGAGTATAAAATGCATGTTAGGTTGTAAACAAGGAGCATCTTCTCTCTATCCTTGCCCATATTGTACACAAGGTTACAAAGGATCTAAGAGACAGTCTAAACATGCAAGGGCATTGACGAGAGTTGATGACTCTGAAGAAATTGATGAAACAGACTCATCGAATCACAGGGAATGGGAGATATCACTTTTGAGGTGTCCAATGTTACAGGAACCGACTCGTGATAAAATAAGCAATGATTGGAACCCCATTATCCCATTTCCATTAGTCAATGTTCACTTTTGTACTTTGCATGCATTCATGAGGATCTTTGATAGGCTTTTGAAGCTCCATGTTGAATATGCATTTGCAATGAAACCACTAGAGAGGTCTACAATAGCAATCCAAAAAATAGAAGATCTTTTGAATTCTATAGGTTGTCATGGTGGCCACGTATCTTTAGTTGTTAAGAAGTATGGTGAGTCTCAAGAGATTTTACAACAAGTTTCAATGACTGGGAAGAAGGCAAGACGTTTCTTTAAAAAAGATGTGAATAGTCAAGATGATGGGAAATGGGAGCTTTGGAAGGACCTATGTTCAATTACAACTGACAATGATAGTCAGGTTGATCTCATTAACAAGCGAAAGAAGGTTTGGTCATCGTTCGATCAATTGTTACATTTGATGTGTTTGGTTTCCACTAATGCTTCACAACGAGAATTATTCCAAGTGACTTTGAAGGAGTTTACACAGTCATTCATCTTATCTTGGGGAGAAAGCAACATTACACATTACATAGTAAGTTCCGCTTACATTTTTTTATTTGGTCTTAAACACTATGTGTATATCTTATTGACCAGATCATAGCATATTCTTTTTGCACATGGAGCATATTTTATGAATCGATATGGGTCACTGGACATTTTTAGTACACAAGGAATGGAGAAGTCACATTACAGGGCTAGAGGTGTTTACTTTAAAAACACTCGTCATGGGGGTGGTCTACTCCAATCAAACTATTTAGAAGAAATGTTCAATTGGTTTTTTCGTGCGACATTTGCTAGAAAATATGTAATGGAAAAGGCATGTGAGTCACAACTAGCAAAGATTACAGGAAAGCTACAACATGATATTGCAAGAGAGAAGTGGATGTCATCGTCAGGACCCGAACATCATGCCCAATGGCGTGCACAAAGAGTCCGCGAGGGTTCTGCTTGGAAATAATTTCCAAACTCTTAAAATGCATTATACTTTTCAAGGTTTTTATAACCCCTTTCAGTTCAAATAAAATTCTACTAATTTTGTGAATATACTTTTAATGTCTTAAAACTAATTTTTATCCATTTAAATGTGAACAGGACAATTCTTAAGTGAAAGCCTATAAATAGAGGTGTCCCTCCTCATTTTACCACTTTACAACCTAAGAGAATGGCACGCACAAAGCAGATTGGTAGGAAGGATCATGTCGTCTACCCTAGCCATGTGCAAGGTACTCAGCGCCCAACATGGATGACACCCCACAAGAAGCATCGAACCACAAGCCACTCTTCAAGACGAAACTCGGGTGCAGGGACACAGTCCGGTAGCATTGCATCGCTGGGGGATGAAGCTTCACCAGAGAGAGATGTATCCCAAGAAATAAATTATTCCCCTTCCGCATCTGATGATGAGCCCCCAATCAGAACACCAATGAAGGCAAGGCCCAAACAACGAGGACATAGACGAGTTGTGATTGAGACATCAAATTTATCGATTTCCTCAGATGAAGAAAGTATAAATGAGCCACCATGGAACAATGATGATATCCCCGTGAACCATAGAGTAACACAAGGAGGCAAGACACTCCCCCCAGGACAAGGACGAAGACCAACCGATGAAGAAAGAGAGCAAGGTCGGGTAGAGGAAGTAAATGATGAGGCAGGACCATCTAGGCGTCCTCCAAGAAGAAAGAAGAACTATCAACCACGTCGTAGACCACAACGACCACAACCCAACATCCCCCCAAATGCAAGAGCACCACAAAGGCGCGGAAAGCAAACCAGAGCCTTTGGGGAGATTCGACACTATCAAAAGTCTGTGGAGCTTCTGATTCCACGAAGGTCATTTGCAAGAGTTGTGAAGGAAGAGATCCAACGCTATTGCGCTGGACTTCGTATCCAAGGGATAAGCATTGAAGCTCTCCAAGAAGCGGCAGAGGCGTATCTTATATCAATGTTGGAGGACTCTAACCTATGTGCCATCCATGCAAAGAGAGTGACAATACAACCTAAAGATTTGCAGCTAGCTAGGAGAATTAGAGGGAATAACCATTAACCATAATTTGTACTCCCTTGTTTGGAGAACCATTTGTATATCCCATATGATGAATATTTTGTAAAACCCAAATGATGAATATAATCTTTGTCTTCTCATATTTGCTCTCCCAAATGTTTATCTCTTAGTGTACATGTTTTGAAGTTTATTTCTCCTATGTTTGTAGGTGTGTTTTTCCAGTACATCTTTGAAGTGTTTTTCATAGTTGTATCATTCTTTTTGTGTACTTGTTGTAAGTGGTAATGCTATTTAATGCATTTCATGGCCAAGAAATGCCAAAAAAAGGCCTGCCACAGAAACGCGGGGATGGGCCCTGCAAAAATTTTGTAGGGCCTATCCCCACGTTTCTGTGGCAGGCCTTTTTTTGGCATTTCCAAGCCATGAAAACCCATGCCATGCACATGGGGGCATATGCATATGATTGGCCTTGGCTAGAGTGCACTGCATGCTAACCCCCTGACCAATAGCTAAGCAATGTTTATGAACATACATGCACTTATTTACTGCTGCATGCTTATGTGCACCCAGAGGAGTCTTAATTTTCTCTAGTTATTGCATATAAGAAGAGTGTTCCACATTTCCCGAAGTGAAAGTGCTAATTGAGAAGATAGACTTGCAATACAGGTAACCTAGTGCATAGGATGGCCTAGGAATGCAAAAAAAGGCCTGCCACAAAAACGAGGGGATGGGCCCTGCAAAAGTTTTGCAGGGCGCATCCCCGCGTTTCTGTGGCAGGCCTTTTTTTTGCATTCCTAAGCCATTCCATGCATTTTGGGCAACACAAATTACAAGAAACAATGGAAAAAGACTGATTAAATTGTGCAAAAGTTATGAGATTGTCAAACCATAAAGATATAATACATTGAATGCACATGGAAATTGGAAAAACAAAACATTGGTATTATAAAGTTTTTACAATTGGCTCTTGGCCTTGAGCCTCTCCACTACATTCTTTCTTCTCTGAAAAGATAGAGGCAATTGGTAAGTCAAAACTGATTGGGATATTAATTGAGGGTTCTGTCAATCAAAGACCCAAAGCTATTCCTATTTGACCTAATATTTTTCCTCTAAAGTTAACTCCTAGGGTAGTAAGGGCAAGGGACTTCCTAACTAGAAATATACAATTGGTCCCTTGCATTATTGTAGATAGGCAAAAACTTTACTCAAGAGCCTTCATACACCAAGTCATGAAGTGTCCTTGAGGGGAAAAGTCCTTGTGGATTATTACAAAATCTTCCTTTGGCAATTTTCCAATGTACTATGCCAAGGAAGAGCCATGGCCCCGGGAAACACGGTCACCACCACTCCTTGCTGCAAATATATCCACTTCAATTGTTTCCTGCACATAGACAATCATAAAATTAAATAGATACATCTTGTATGAATATGAGACAACCATAAATGTCAGTAGAGACTTACATCTTGAAGCCTGTCTTCATCCTCTCCTCTTCCCATTGCATCTAGTGGAATTGATGAATGGGCCATGCCACTTTGCTCCACAACAGGGGATGTTGGAATCTTCTTCTCCAAAATTCTTTCCCTTGCTGTGGCTAGATCTTCTTCAGTGGCATCTTGGTTGGCATGGCTCAAAATCTCTTCACACACAAATGCAATGGTGTCCGCCACTGAATCACCAAGTGGAATTGTTGCCTTTTCGATAATGTCAGAAGTGTTGTCCATGGGAACATCCGAGGTTGAGCTGAAAATACTAAGGCATTCGTCGAGGCGTAGACCGAATGCCTTCTCAATATCGTGCAGGAACAAAAATTCCTCTCCATCAACAAGTACAACTAAAAACATTTCCATCTCTACCTCTGGTAGAGTGGGTTCCACGGGGTCTAAGTTGGAGGGTGGACTCTTCTGTGTACTGGCTTCCTTTAATTTGTCCACTACTCCTTAAGGAAATTCTCTGGAAATTTTTTGACTCTCTTCTAATAAGTTGAGAGCTTCTGTCTGGGGTTCCTTCTTGTCATCTACAAAACCCCCAGTAACAAGATGGGGTAGGTCCATGGGTGAAGGTTCGGGCTCCTCATTGACAAAAAAGATTGTTGTTGCTATGTAGGAAAGATATTTTCTTCCCATTTTCCTTTTCTTATTTAATTGTTTAATTAAGGGCACTGTGTCATCTAACAGGTGCCCTGAAGCCTCAGCAATAGCCATGAAATGCTTTAAGCGCTTCGCAAATGCCTCATCTCCTTTATGAATGTAAAAAAGCAGGTCAATGGGGACCCATTTACACTCATATGCTGGAATATCTATGGCATATCTTAAAATATAGAATTCCATAAAATCTGTGATCTCATCGATCACATCGGAATTCATGGCTATTGTCCCTTCAAGATTAGGGACTCTACAGACTAGGTCATATAAATCCCTACGACCATTGTAGTCTGTAGTATCCAAAAACTCCATGAATAAATCTCGAGGAGATTTCATGGGAGTGGAAGTGCTAGCAGCCATTGCTTGCACGCGAGATTTCTAGAGGCTTGCAGTCTGTGCTTTCTAGCTCTTTGAGAGTGCAAATGTGAGAAATTAGCACATAAAGCCATTTTTATAGCAGTTTCAAGTTTTTAAATTGACTGGGCCCACTTTTAAAAGTATAGAATAAAGAAGTGCAATTTCAAAAAATGAGTTTCTGATGAAAAAATAATGCACAGAAAAAAACATGAGCAACCACATTTCAAAGTAGTGAACAAAATTTTTGACATTCCAAAAGTTTTGAAATTATCACTGCAGAGAATAAGGTATATACAATATCTAACATGAATCAATTGTCCTACTTTTTACAAGGTTCTTGAAAGTGCAAAAACCATGAGATACAATGACTAGGGCCCAAGAAGTGACATTATCAGGTTGCAAAAGAACTATGACAATGAGAGCTCTGTTCCATCTTTGCTCCAATCTATAGGGACTTTCATTTTGTATTCCATTCTTCTGCCCACCTGTAATCAATTTGCAAGAAATTGAAGTCATTAAAGTAAAATTAACAATAACAAAAAGATTACTTTAACAAAAACATGAAACATTTCTCACCTTATGTCCTTGAATTTTGAAGATGGATTGAGTTAGTCCTTCAAACCCCATAATCATCAAGTGTTCTCTCAGATTAGCCAAGGTCCAATGATTATTCACTAAAATAGTTTCTGTTTCATTGTTGGGCAATCTAAGCTTTATTTCAAATGAATGCAAAGATCCCTCTGAACTTTGAAATGGTATCCATTTGCCAAGTTTGCACATCCAACGATCATAGTAGAATCTGATGTATAATGAAGTACGTTGTTTCAAATATCGAAATGCTATACCTGTTCCACCTATTTTACAGAGATATTTATCACCTTTTGCAATTCCTTCCATCAAACCCCAATTTTCACCAAGCAGACTTTCGACTTGCTCATATGTGATATCTTTACACATGAACATGGTGGAAGTCTCTTGGAATGAGAACCCTTGGAATAAATATACAAAATAATGAATGGGAAAAGACCAGTGCAAACCTACAGACCTAGACACTTTTGTGAATTTCAAAGAGTTATGTATATCCATTAACATCTTTTGCTTCAAAGATGATACGGACCATATATCAGGTTTTCGCCACTCCAAGATAAGAAGAGAATGTACTTCAATTCTCTCTAACCTTCCAAAACCATTCATTGTAGAGGGTACAACATATCTATGTGTGTAAAAGAAAACTCTATCATGGTAAAGTTGAGCAGGAGATATATTTGGAAAGACTAGTGCACCAACATCTGCATGCAATGCCTGGAAAGTACCTGTAAGACTATGAAGTGGTTGCTCTTCCACCAAAGTAGAAGGAAATATATCTGAAACAAACAAAGACATATCTAAATGGTTCAGAATTATATCCGACACAAGAAAACATAAAATATTGTAGAGTAATACTTACAGTTCACAGGATATCTCATACTACTAGAGTTTTCAAGTTTCATAGTTGCCATTGTAAAAACATGTTGTACAATAGCAACCATCCCATTTTCTCTATGCTTCTTGAAGCCAAGTAACTTTCCCTTCCAATGAAGATCTAAGTTTCCATGATCTCTAACTCGATGAGGCCCAACTCTAGAGGGTTGCATGTACACCCATGCACCTTTGGAGTACTCATGTGATAGCCACTGTCCATCTGTGGCTTTGATATTGTGACATCTTAATGTGAGGATTTCATCTTTTGGTCGCCTAGAAGCTTTAGATGTTGCCATTGAAGCTAAAGGTCTTCAAGCTACAATAGTAATTCGAGATAGGAGATGCATGTAGGTTGGAGTGTAGAAACAGGAGCTTCAATGGTGTGCTACAGAGTGAAAGTAGTGGGAAAAGATGACTTTTTGGGACCTGGGTATGAAAATGTGAGGTTTAGGAGGGAAATAACTCTTTTTCGAGTATTTTTGAAAAAACTCATTTTTTTCAGCTCAAAACATGCACGGATTTTGAATTTGCGGTCAAAAAGAGTACTTTTGACCCTAAAAAGTAATGGGGGGTCCATTTTTAGGTGTTATGATGAGTTTTTTAACTTTTTAGAAATTTTGAATTTTTGGGCCCAACTGAGTTACGAGATTCATTCTCTCTCTAGAGGCAACTCACTAAATAAGGGAGAAATATGTCCCCTCTCCACCCTTCAGCTTAGTATTTTATAGGGCATAGACTGTGGCTACCACCCTCTACTGATTGGTCCATCACTAATCACTCCTTAATCTAAAAGGCCGATTCAGGGTTCATTTTTTCCCCTAATGACTTCAATCTTCTACCACAACATCCTCTTTCTCTTCAATCAATTCATCATCTTGCACATTCTCATCATCTTTATCAACTTGATGCATGCACAACAAAACCACATCATCAAAATCACTTTCTAATTTCTCATCATCTTCCCTAGTCTCATCCTCAACTATCTCTTCGTCTCTAGAAATGGAAATGATTTCTTCACATAACTCCTCACTCACCTCCTCTCTTATCTTCACATACTCAACTATTGTATACTCTGAATCCACTCTAGATGGATGGGATTGGTTAAGAGACACAAGGTTGACTTCATGGTCATTCTCGCCTTTCATAGTCTCATTGACACAAACTAGAGATCTTGGAGCAGGAATTGGTAAAATATAAGTATCCTCAATTCTATCTTGCACTACATGTGACCTCCATCTCTTGCGCCTCAAGAGCATTGATACAACCTTTTGCACTCTACTCCATTCTTTAGTCAATCCTAAAGGCTCAGTCAAGTCTTCTAAGATGTCACCTAGCTCTAAGGCCATTTCAGGGTCCACGGTCTTAATGAAGAGCTCTACCTTCTCATGTTCCAAAGCATCTTGATCCTTATCACTGAATAGGTCAAATCTCTCTTCAAATTCTCGAAGTAGCTATGTGACCTTAAGGCCTCCTTTTGGAATAGCCACCCACTTTCATGTCGTGTGGGCATGGCAAGTCCTCTAGGTAATACTCTTCTCTAAGCAGATTCTTAAATTCACTCCATGTGTGGGATCGCTCTTGAAGAGCATAAATGCTAGGTTTGACACCGTGCATTACCATCCTTGCAAATTCACTAAGCTTCATAGAAGCCGATACTCCATAAAAGTCCATTTTGGTATCATAGATTTGCAAGAACTTGGTTATGTCACGGCCATTGAAGAATCCACACTCTTTCGAGATTGCCTGTAGGGCTCTCATCACTCCATCACTATTTGTGGCAATCCTCTGGGATTCAGTCAACACTTGAAGTGAGGTGCTCAAAGTTCTCGGATCTAAGCTTAAGGTCTCCATCAAGGTCAAAAAACAAAGTCTCAATCAAAGTCAATACTCAAACTCTCAACCTCAAGTCTCACTTCAATGATCAAGTAAAGGTCATCTCAACGTCAATCTCAAGGTAAGCTCAAAGTACACTCAAAGTAAAATCCATCCCCCTATGTGTTTCACGTCGGTTCACGAATGTGGTCGGGTTCTTGCGTGCTTAGGGGTGCACACATAGTGCTAAGAAAGTGACCTCGGATAACCACAACCTCAAGAGGATCTCGAACTCTTTTAACTTTCTATCGTACTTTTATTTCCAAACAGTTTTCAGCCTCTTGAAGTTAGCTCATCGAAAGGAATATTAAATCCTTACTACAAGGAGTATGAATGGAAGGAATTTTTCTTTGACATGCAGAGGACATGCACGTATAATTTCTTTGAAGTATGAAATATAAGGCAAAAGAAAAGTTTCATGCGTGCAAAATTTTGAAATCTTAAACAATTTCTGTTTGCGTTTATCTTCAAAGCTAATATCACGGTTCAACTTGGACTTCAGTTATATAAATTGAACTTCAGATAAAAGCATAAAAGAACGGCTAGAAATCGTTTTCTAATAATCAGAGATCATCATGAATCAAGATTTCCTACGTACTATACTTTGTTTTAGAATCCACTTTTTGTTTTCTACGTGGTCCAAGTATTTTCTTAGTATTTTCTTCAACAAACAAACAAAATGGCATCTTAGAATAATTGCACAGGTATGCTCATACAAACGAATGTTTCATTAAAGATGTATTTTGACACTCAAATATCTCCTCAAAATCTCTTATGGTTTCAACTGTTTTTCTCTAACATTCTGCAAACAATGGAGTTTGATTTATAGACCACTCCTGACAGAGAAAGAATTCACACCCTTGTTGTATGATCGTATTTTGACAAAGAGAAAAATAAAAAGTTCAGAGTGGTATTTGTTTAGTGTCACTACATTTACCTTTACAATTTTAGTTTCAACTAAATGTTCACATCGTATCTGGATATCAAAATTTGCACACGCTTTAAACAAAACGATTACAAAACTGTTGTACCCAAACAAAAACGTGCTGTTTTAAAGAATACAAACATAAAGCATCATTTCAATGTTTTCAATAATTTTACTTAAGAAAATTTTAGTATATTCAAAAACTCCAACTCTAAGTGGTCCCTCATGCTATGGAACTTGCATCCTGACAGAATTGAAAAATAAGGGGAAATCATTATATGGCATAGGTGAGCTTTCCTCCGTGATGAAGCTAGGGGTTGAAGCTGTTGTAAGAGTTGACAAAACTCAACTATTGACTGTCAATTGGCGGTGAGAAGTGCCCACTGAAGCGAATGGGGAGATGTTCCAACACCATCATAAGTACTTACAGTGTTTAAAAAATAGATCTAGGCATCAGAAAGTCTCCTCCAATCAAGTTGGAAGGTTTTAGAGAAGTTGACACAACACAAAGCAAATGATTTGAGTTAGAGAAACTATCAGAACATATGTGTGATAGTCGAATGCACTCTTGAACATGGATGGAAGGATTGCTCAGAAAATTCGAGTAGCATAAAGAAACAGACCCATATGCGATTCACTTTGTTTAACCAGAAAACATGCGAGAAAGCTCAAACCATTCCTTCATCTCCTATCATCTTCTAAACATCATGGAAGTTTGTTACACAATAAAAGCACATAAACAATGCATGGAAAGCTTTTTAAACAAGAGCGCATGGATGGTCGCATCAGATTTTAGCAGATTCCAGACATAATAAAAATCAAATTTTGCAATGCCAAGAATTTCTATTCATTATGCAAAACAATTTCTTGCAATGTCTCACTCATATAACGAGGGAAATTCCACGATCTACTATCCTCTACAAATTCTCAAAAAGTGAAGTATTTTCAGTAGGCTATTCTTATATCTCTATCAGAACTTCACTGTATTAAAAAACTAATCACAATAATAATAATCTACCATTTGAAATGTGAAGCGCACCGTATTCCTTATCCAGGTCTTCAATCCGCTGATTAGTCCTTTTCTTCAGTGGCACGAATTCAAGCTCCTTAAAATCGGCTTCTCATCGTCATTGATCAACATCATGTGCATCTTAAGTCTTGCAAGGTGATCTCGCATAGCCGACGAGATTTCTCTGAAAAATAGAGAAGAAAACTCCTGGATCTTCAATCGATGAGCTTGTAATCATTCCTCCCACAGTAGCGCCGACTCAATTATGATCCCTCTCTCACTGTGTGTAGACATGCCAGATAATTTTGAGGAGAAGAGAGAGTCCTTGCAAACTGTTTTCTTTCCTTTAATAACCCCCCCAAGCCTCGTTGCGCTCCTTCCTGTATAATACTTTCTCGGTGAACCTCTACGCCCCACACTTCAAGAGCAATGTTGTGGATTGCTTAGTTTGCCTCGAATCATTCTTTCCAAACAAAAAATACACCTCTCCTCCCCTGCCCTCCGCGCTAGAGAGCCTGGATGAAGAACGTTTTCCACTATTAACGGTAGCTCCCGAATTTTCCCTTTATTTCATCGGGTTCCCCTCTCACTCTGCTCCTCTCTCTCCCTCTGCCGCCAAAGGTCCCCAGAATCCCCCAAGAAGATCCTTCAGCTGCCGCCTTCTTCCGAGCTACCAACTGTCCGCTTTCCAAGGAGTCCTCAATCAGCTTTTTCGAAAATACAAAGATAATGTGTTATATTCAGTTCTTTTGCATAAAACAAATCTCCTTCTTCCTTGCACTCGAAGATATGGTATGATGTAAAGATGGATTTTTTACTAGAAATTTCTCCAAGGAAATATAAAATTGTGAAGTGGAATCATTACGACATCCACCCCCTCCAAACCTATGTGGCCTCCGGAAACACCACCACCAAGCTCTGTATCTGTTAGTCTATGATAAATCCAAACTATGAGTAAAATCAAGTGCATGGGCATACAAATCATTGTGTCTATGCACAGCCATGTAGAGGGCCCTATCATATGCATACTTGTGCATCAGAAATATAATGGTGCAATAAAAAGGGTATTTGGCACTCGATGAAGAGGCTTCTCACTCATTCTCAAGCTCAAATTTTCTTGATGTATTTACAACTTTTTTAGCGTGTAATTGGACGTGCACCTATCAATTTGAAAGTACATGTGCATTTACATTTTCAAATATGCATACTCTAGATGTAAGCATTTACAATCATGGTGCAAATCAAGAAGCAATTACTTTCCACTCATAGCTCTACTCTCAAATGCAACCACTCTTGACCTCACTCTCAACTCCTCTCTCTTTCACTCACAACTCTTCTCTAATCAGTTTTACATATGAGTTTTATTGTGCAAATGAGAGTGCGCCTATGGGAATTAAAATATGTGCTCTTCTCTACTCAAAATATGCATACTTTATATGCAATGCAACTCAAAAATGGTGCAAAAGAAGGTCAAGGTTAATGGAAGAAAGCTAATGAAAAAGGCTTTCTGAACTTCCCACTTTGTTTTTAATCTCCATTGTCTTTGCATGATTGTTTCCTGCACTCATAAAACTAGACAAAAGATAGGAAACATTAGATCAAAATGACCATATATATATATATATATATATATATATATATAGACATGCAATCCATGAAAGGATTTCACAAAAATCCATCAACAATAAAACATGAACAAGTTGCTTGAAAGTAATGGACTCCCGTAACGTTTATCTCCAAAGCTAATATCACGGTTCAACTTGGACTTCACTTATATAAATTGAACTTCAAATAAAAGCATAAAAGAATGGCTCAGACATCGTTTTCTAATAATCAGAGATCATCATGAATCAAGATTTCCTGCGTACTATACTTTGTTTTAGAATCCACTTTTTGTTTTCTACGTGGTCCAAGTATTTTCTTCAACAAACAAACAAAATGGCATCTTAGAATAATTGCACAGGTATGCTCATACAAATGAATGTTTCATTAAAGATGTATTTCGACACTCAAATATCTCCTCAAAATCTCTTATGGTTTCAACTTTTTTTCTCTAACATTCTGCAAACAATGGAGTTTGATTTATAGACCACTCCTGACAGAGAACGAATTCACACCCTTGTTGTATGCTCGTATTTTGACAAAGAGAAAAATAAAAAGTTCAGAGTGCTATTTGTTTAGTGTCAGTATATTTACCTTTACAATTTTAGTTTCAACTAAAATGTTCACATCGTATCTGGATATCAAAATTTGCACACGCTTTAAACAAAACTATTACAAAACTGTTGTACCCAAACAAAAACGTGCTGTTTTAAAGAATACAAACATAAAGCATCATTTCAGTGTTTTCAATAATTTTACTTAAGAAGATTTTAGTATATTCAAAAACTCCAACTCTAAGTGGTCCCTCATGCTATGGAACTTGCATCTTGATAGAATTGAAAAATAAGGGAAAATCATTATCTGACATAGGTGAGCTTTCCTGCGTGATGAAGCTAGGGGTTGAAGCTATTGTAAGAGTTGACAAAACTCAACTATTGACTGCCAATTGAAGTGCCCACTGAAGCGAATGGGGAGAAGATGTTCCAACATCATCATAAGTACTTAGAGTGTTTAAAACAATAGATCTAGGCATCAGAAAGTCTCCTCCAATCAAGTTGGAAGGTTTTAGAGAAGTTGACACAACACAAAGCAAATGATTGGAGTTAGAGAAACTATGAGAACATATGTGTGATAGTCGAATGCACTCTTGAACATGGATGGAAGGATTGCTCAGAAAATTCGAGTAGCATAAAAAAAACATACCCAGATGCGATTCACTCTGTTTAACCAGAAAACATGCGAGAAAGCTCAAACCACTCCTTCATCTCCTATCATCTGCTAAACATCATGGAAGTTTGTTACACAATAAAAGCACATAAACAATGCATGGAAAGCTTTTTAAACAAGAGCGCATCGATGATCGCATCAGATTTTAGCAGATTCCAGACATAATAACAATCAAATTTTGCAATGCCAAGAATTTCTATTCATTATGCAAAACAATTTCTCGCAATGTCTCACTCATATAACGAGGGAAAATCCACGATCTACTATCCTCTACAAATTGTGAAAAAGTGAAATATTTTCAATAGGCTATTCTTACATCTCTGTCAGAACTTCATTGTATTAAAAAACTAATCACAATAATAATAATCTACCATTTGAAATGTGAAGCACACCGTATTCCTTATCCAGGTCTTCAATCCGTTGATTAGTCCTTTTCTTCAGTGGCATGAATTCAAGCTCCTTAAATTTGGCTTCTCATCTTCATTGATCAAGATCATGTGCATCTTCAGTCTTGCAATGTGATCTCGCATAGCCGATGAGATTTCTCTGAAAAATAGAGAAGAAAACTCCTGGATCTTCAATCGATGAGCTTGTAATCATTCCTCCCACAGCAGTGCCGACTCGATTCTGATCGCTCTCTCACTGTGTGTAGACATGCTAGATAATTTTGAGGAGAAGAGAGAGTCCTTGCAAACTGTTTTCTTTCCTTTAATAACCCCCCAAGCCTCGTTGCACTCCTTCCTGTATGTTACTTTCTCGGTGAACCTTTGCGCCCCACACTTCAACAGCAATGTTGTGGATTGCTCAATCTGCCTCGAACCATTCTTTCCAAAAAAAAAAATAGACCTCTCCTCCCCAGCCCTCCGCGCCAGAGAGCCTGGATGAAGACTTTTTTCCACTATCAACGGTAGCTCCCGAATTTTCCCTTGATTTCGTTCCTTCGAGCTGCCAACTGTCCGCTTTCCAAGGATCCCTCAATCAGCTTTTTCGAAAATACAAAGATAATGTGTTATATTCAGTTCTTCTGCGTAAAAAAAATCTCCTTCTTCCTTGCACTCGAATAAAGATGGATTGTTTTACTAGAAATTTCTCCAAGGAAATATAAAATTGTGAAGTGGAATCATTACGATAGCCGGTGGATTTACTTAGCTATTTTTGAAGATATTTAAAAGATAGTATTTTGTATATTTTTGTAAAAAAAGTAGATCACTTAGAAAGTGATGTTTTGTTAATAAAGTAGAGTTTTTGTAAATGCACGCTTTTCAAAGTGACACTCTCATGTATTTTCTGTTCAAGACGTAATACAAATACCTATAAATACACATACTCTAATAGAATCCTCCATCTGAGTATGTGGGTGGAGATTCTAAACAGCCTTGTGTTCTATCTTCTCTCTCTCTCTATTCTATGTGTGTTGGCATACAAAGCAACAAAGGAGTCATGCACAATACGGCAACAAGGCCAGATCATTTTTCCCATAGATTATGTACAACTCAAGTGATTTTAATCACTACACAAACATTGTAAATCCCGTTTTTGGTAGATTAGACTCCATTTTGTGCAAGCCGAGGAGTCCTCGAGCTTGAGGAGTATTAGAAGTACCGTCATACCAATTTTCATAATTTTTAGACTTCGTTTGAGCCCTCAAATAAGCCCTGGAACCTAATTTTTAACTAGGCCGGACACTAGGTCTGGACAGGGACAAAGCTAGTCAAAAACTATAAAAAGAGCTAGAGAGCTCATTTTTGAGGTTAGATTGTAATTGAAACGAACTTGTAAGAGCAATTGGGAAGTAATCTAAAAGCTCCATTGATTCTCACTCTTTGTCTTACCTTGTGTGCGCGTGTGTGTGTATGTGTGTGCATGCTTGTGTGCTTCTCACTCACGCACTTGTGCCGCCACTTGTTCGAGGTCTTCATACCATCCTCACGTCTTCCCGGATTGACATTAAAGGAGGTGCTACTCATCATTGAGCTACACCAAATTTTGGCGCCGTTGCCGGGGATCGAGCTTTGAGGACGAGCGTGTGATGGTAAGACGTAGAGTTGACGCGTTGGAGTTGTAGGTATTTTTTTCACTCTCATCGGTTTTCTTTTACTTTCTTCACCATCATCATCATCATCATCACCATCTCCCACGTCCATCTCCATCATCGCGAAAATTTCAGTTTTTTGACTATATCCCCATCTCCACCTCATTTCCCTCATTTCACTTGTGAGAGAGAGCGAGAGAGCGAATTTGCATGCGCTGTTTTTGCATGTTTCTTGAGCTATTTTGCAGGTTTTTTGCTGTACCATCATCCCCAGTAGTGTGCGCAGGTAGGACAGGCTCTGCACAGGTCCCGGGACAACAATCTCTGTCTATCGCGACAGACAGAAAATCTTAACATTTTGTGAATGCATGATTAGCACTGTAACCTACACCTTGAGGGCACTCTAGATCACTAGAAGTTTTTCAAAAATTTGCGTTTTTTCAGTCTATCGTGACAGACACCGTCTATCACGACAGACACTGTCTATCGCGACAGACACCGTCTATCGCGACAGACAGAATTTCACGACAGATAGCGTCTATCGCGACAGACACCGTCTATCGCGACAGACCGAAATTTCGCGACAGACAGCGTCTATCGCGACAGACAGAATTTCACGACAGATAGTGTCTATCGCGACAGACACCGTCTATCGCGACAGACAGAAATCCGCGACAGATACCGTCTATCGCGACAGACACCGTCTATCGCGACAGACAGAATTTCACGACAGATACCGTCTATCGCGACAGACACCGTCTATCGCGACAGACAGAATTTCACGACAGATAGCGTCTATCGCGACAGACAGCGTCTATCGCGACAGACAGAATTTCACGATAGACACCGTCTATCGCGACAGACACCGTCTATCGCGACAGACAGCCCCCACGATAGATTGTGTCTATCGCGACAGACACCGTCTATCGCGACAGACACCGTCTATCGCGACAGACAGCCCCCACGATAGATTGTGTCTATCGCGACAGACACCGTCTATCGCGATAGACAGGCATTTTCGGCAAAAAATTAAGGAGTGAATTTTTGGAAATTTAGGCTAAATTTTGGGCATATTTGCACTTTCATGTACTCATATACTTACGAAGGCCTTAGAAAATGCATTAAAACCCCCGAAAGGTTCTGTCTGTCTAGTAACCCCTAAACCTTGAACGGTCATAACTTTTTCATACGGAATCCATTTTCTGAGCTCTAGGGCTTGTCGGAAAACTCGTGGCATATACTACACGCCTTCAACTGTTTTTTATAAGAATAACGCGTTGATTTTCAGATAGGATATTTGGAAGTTGACACACAGAAGGGTAGAAACACCAAGGGAGCTCTAGAGGAAATTTTTAGCAATAAAAAAGGGGGAACAAGGGTCATTAAAAAAGTGTCTGAAATAAATTGTCTGTCAATTGAAAGGTCTACTTGGAGCTAATCTTGGGATTTATGCAGGCCTATTGAGAAGCAAGTGAGAGTATCCAAGCAAGGGTGTGGCGCACGCTTGAGAATCAACTTCTCGAGCACTAAAGAGCAAGGTTCGGCAAGAAAGGTCGGAATATTCTCAACTCCTCTTCGTCAATTCCTAGCTTAGGCTAAGAACGATTAGAAGTAGGAGTAAGTCAGGGCGACGATAGGCCACTATCAAGTTGAAGACTACCTAAAAACTCAAGTTCAAGCTAAAAACTTAATCTCTGTACTGTCGACAACATAAAGGAAAGAACCTAACGTGGAACGATCAACCTGAAAGTACAAAGAACATTCAAGTATTCCGGACGACGTAATAGCAGATAAGACTTTAAACACGAGGAATAACTAAAAAGAATCAAGTGACTGGTACCAATTGATCGGCAACGAGGTTGTACTCTGAAAAAAAAAAAGTTTGGCTAATCCGTTGGGCATATGAACCTTAGATCAGGAAGACACCTAGTAAGAGAGAGACAAAGCCTTAGGTCTTCTGAGGCTAGTGTCAACCACACTGCAAGGTCTTGGGCCCAGCAGTTGAGTCGCCACTCTCATTACCCTAGCTCTGATACCAGTGAGTCAGAGATGTCTCAAGGCCTGGACAGACCTACGGGAAGTTCAGGTGTGCCTTACTTGTACAGGGTAGAAGGCCCTTACAAAACACAGTTGGAATACCTTAGGACCAACCGATTAGGTGCTAGCATCTATGAGGACGGACTAGGAAGATCTGTGGTCCAGATTAAAAACCCTGACCAATCCATAGGACTAGAGCACCCAGCTGTCAAGTTTGAAAACGGTGCATACCTGGACAAGGAAGGAACCATATACGTAGTCACCAGTCATCCAGATAGGACAGATGAATTTGGAAATGTAATTTCAGAAGCGGACTTAGGTGACTTGGAACAAGGAAACATGGGAGTGGAACCTAGAACCCCTCGAGGTAAATCAGTTCTCACTAGGATTATCACGCCTGAGTGGGTCCCCCAAGATAACAAGTGCATAGATTTGCTTCTCAATCGAGAAACGGACGAAGCCTTTTGGAGGTATAAACCGGATCATCCAATTGATATAGGAACAATCATGATCTATGAGTTTAAGGATCCGGATAGCCCAGGCAGAGTGACCTACCTAGATCATGCTTCAGAACGGATCTTTGTGGTGACAGAAAATGATAGGCATGCCTACACTTGGAAGGGTGAATTTATTTTCCCCCAACCAAGATCAAATGTATCCTATGGTCACCCTGGGGCTAGAACTTCCCAAGCTCATGGTACGCAAAGAGATAGAAGTAGGGATAGACCAGAAGTAAGTTTCGCCAACCCCGTAGGCAGAGAAAGAACGAGAACAGAGACGAATAGGGTAGAACCTGAGATGCATAGAGCCCACAGGAACCAAAGAAATGTAGATGGATTCCCTCTGCCGAGGCCTAGAGAGCACACAAGAACTTTGAGACCCACCCAGCTAGTTAAGTCCATGAAGAACTACTTTGACGGCACAGGAGATCCCTATGATCATGTGGCGGAGTTCAAGCAAGTCTTGAGAGCTGAACAAGTGGAGGATCTGTTCACGCAGTACAATGCCTTCGGTCTAACCCTTAGGAACACAGCACTTACGTGGTTTCAGCCATTAGATGAACGCCAGTTCAAGAGCATAGACCAACTCCTAGAGGCTTTCATCGTAGAGTTCTCTAAGAGTGGCATAAGACACAATACATCCTCATTGATTCACAGCTTCAAACAGACCCCCCAAGAGACTGTCAGATTGGCCGGAAGAAGATTTAGACAATATCTTGAAAGGTGCCCTATTTCGGAGCTACCCACATCTGCTAAACAAGTAGCCTTATTCCTTGATGGATTGCTGAGTACGAAATTGAGATCCTATGTGTATCTAAAGGACCCTAGGACCATAGAAGAATGTGTACGCATGTGCATTGACATTGAAGATAACCTAGGGGAAGAGCTAGAGCTTTCGAAAATCTACAAAGATTCAGATAGTGCATCTAGCCACTCTTCCACGCAATCTACATCAATTGAGGAACTCGCTGAGAAGGTAGCTCAAAAATTAGGTGTAACTAGCAAACAAATCCCAAGGTTTGCCCCTGTGAAAAGATGCTATACATGCGGTGGTGACCATATGGCGAATGTCTGCCCTATTATGGCCCAACCCCAAGTTAACCCTAGTAGCCAGTACTGCACCATAGAACGGAAGTACACAAACCACACTGCGCAAGATTGCCCATACAACAAGCAGGCAGTTAGGCAACCCTACCCTCAACCCTACCAACAAGGCAGATACCAGAACCAGTATCCTCCCCCACCACAATATGCTAGACCCCAACAAACCTACCAACCACAATATCAGGCCCAACAGAGACCCCAACCGGTGCTAGCTCAACAGCCTCCAAACCCCTCTAACGTGATTCCAGTAAAGTATGCTGTTGCAGAAGAAAACCTGAATAGAGCTATAGTCCCTGTGACATCCTTGATCTCTGAAAATGACCCAAGTGATCATAGCTTTGATTCTACCCATGTGGATAGCCCCCAGGCTTACTACATGCAGTCTCCAGAACATGGTAAGTCCTACTATAGTGAAGAGCCGAATGAACCTAGTTGGGAGTCAGATTACACGAACGTCATGTATGCAAACCCCAACCCTAGGCCTCAACCTAGGCAAGTAAGACCTCCATTCCCAAGAGGACCGTGCTACAGATGCCAAGGAGATCACCTCATTCGTGATTGTCCCTTGCCTCCACCTACACAAACCCAGTCAGTGACGATCCAAGGCTTCTGCCAAGATTGTGGAAAAGAGCATCTCTTACGAGATTGCCCAAAGAACCCCAATAATATGCCAAAAATCACGCCCATCAATGTTATTGAGTTAGTGGTAGATTCCAGCAGAAGTGTTACTTCCACTGCACCCGTACAGGTAGTCACGAGAGCTCAAGCAGTGAAGCAAAACCAAGGGGTAGGCAAGGAAAAGAGCCCAGACACTAGCGATACTGAGAGCCAAAATAAAAAGAGAACAAGAGCTTGGAGAGATAGCCGCGAACGCATGAAAAGGCAATGGGCAAAGAAGATGAGTGAACTTGAGGAAAGTCTACGAGAAACCAAGGCTAAAATCATAGAGATCACATCTCAACCGCACTCTCACACATTCCCACCGCTACCATCCCCATCACCCTCCATCCCTTCACCCTCTAAGACACCCCACGTAACCCACCCACCACCCCAAACAGGATCGGTATTAGCTGATCCCACTCCTGAAGACATAGACATGATGCTTAAAGCATATCAGGCCAGAATCCAAGAAGGGCCAAACGTCACGGATCATGACAAGTGCTATCCTAGAGCTCACCTAGAGATAGAAAGAACCAAACTATGCGCGAAAATGGTCGCATTGGCTCAGACTATGTTTGAAGCCAGTCGCCTTTTCAATTACTCAGGCTCAGCCAAAACGCAATTACACTTGGATGGATTCCTAGAGAAGTTAGAGAGGATAATTGCAAGATCTGACAAGGAAGAAAAAAATCAAGACCAGGAAAAAGCAAGCAAAAACATGAATCATTCCCAATCGGAAGTTTATGTGGCCAATTCCACTAAACCAGACGGTTTCCCCTCCTTAGAAAGAATAGAGAGGCTAATTGCACAGTCAGAAAAGGAACCTACCCCTCAAAGAAAGGAAAGGGCAAGAGAACGGATAAGCCAGCCTCTTTAGGAAGCCCATGTGCCTCCTCACGAAGCTTATCTTCCCCCCCAAAAGGCAGATGAGCCTCCCTCGAAAGCTCAAGTACCTCCACAGGTTGCCTACATTCCTTCTCAGGGAATGTGTGAGCCTGTTCGGAAAAGTAATAGAATAAGTAACCCTCCCCAAGAAGCTTGTGCTCCAGCCATTTGCGAGAACGAGGAGAGAGTCAACAACAAAATAAGCCCTCCTTCCCAGGTTGCTTATGCGCCCAATTCTACGGAGCCAGACACTTCTTCTTCTATGAATCGGTTTGCACCAGACTTCCTACGAGAGATTCAAGAAGACAAATGGGATAACGAAAGCGAGGTCGCCCCTCCTTTTGAACTTGTGGATGATGCACACGACCAGTTCCCACAAGACATCCCATCTATTTACGGGGAACATGAGAGTACTCAGTCTCATGAGAGATTGGATTTTGAGTCTAATTCCATACAGGAGCTACCCCACTTCACAGGCCCATGGGAGGCAAAGTCCACATGTATGAGAGCACCCACAGTCATGGTAAGGAACGACGATTCAGTCATACCTAGGAACACAGAGGTAGTGAAGAACACTAACGTGCAGTGTAATCTCAAGTTAGAAGAGCTACTCAAGGTTAGACCTGAATTATGGAAACATGTAGCCAAACAAGTACCAGAGATAGCAAAACCTCGTTCCCAGGTAGGATCCCATAGGACAGTGCCAGAAATTCCCTTGGATAAGATAGGGGATATGTGTGAAGGTGAAGAACGGAACACCTATCTGCCCATCACCTACCAGGAGTACACCACCAAGGCAATTTTGGACTCAGGTGCAGGAGTTGCAATTGCCACAACCTCCTTATGGAAACGTTGGGGCAAGCCGGCACTCAGGCCGACGAGAATGAAATTGCAGATGGCCGATGGTCACATAGAGAGACCCCTAGGATTGCTAGAAGGGATAACTCTCACCACTTGTGGTGTCGAGTTTGAACATAGTTTTGCTATATGTGACTTCAGCAAAAATCATGCCTATGAGATGATTTTGGGAAGACCATTTATGCGACAATTGCAAGTAGTACAGGATTGGGGAACCAACTCCTTGTATTTGCAACACCTGGGTGTTACGACCAAAGTCAATCTCAAGGATTATTCTCATAGAGATGTCCCTCCTATCCAATGGAATCCCATCCATAGAGCCAAAGATGATACAGAATCGGTGCATTCCATAGGGTCTGGATCCTCATGGATGCATGAAGATACTCACTTATGGATGTGCAAGGTAGCAGTAGAAGAAGAGAAGAGAGAGAAAGCCAGAGAGGTAGGTGCGAACGAAACTCATAGACCCATTCAAGACCCAGCCTATGCACCTATAGTCTTCCCAGATGAGGAGTTTGAACCCCATGGCTGGGCGGAAATTTTAGCAACAATGGACGTAGCCATCAATGAAGAACAATGGACACCTCACTGTGATGAGGGATGGCTATGACATTTCAGTCTTCTCCATAGAGCCAATCATGGGAGAGGCAGTTTTAGAAGAATGCGAACCTAGCCCTGATGCAATTGAGGATGCAAGTGACTCCGATCTAGAGTCAATCATTATGGACCCACCATTTGCATCAGATGAAGAATACTTCCATGAAATAGAATTTCAACCCCAGAGGCATGGAGAGGTTACAAATGATGTAAGATTAGCAACGCATATGACCCCTAAGGAAGAAGGAAAGAAACGAAAGAAGAGAGAAGCCTTACCAGAAGAGGAAGAATCTTTGTTTGAGGTCCCAGAAAATTTTAAGAAGTATGAGATAGATGATAGGAGAGTCATGATAAGAATGCCTAAACGAGAGGCACAATCAGGAGAGGCCTATGATAACAAAGAAACCACCAAGAAAATAGTAGTGGCCATAGAAGAAGGAGAGGAGAGATGCACGTATATAGGCCATGACCTGACAGAAGAAGAAGAGCACGAATTGATTGCCTTGCTAAGAGAATACAGAGATGTATTCGCTTGGAGTTACAAGGACTTGAAAGGGGTTGACCCGGACATATGCTCGCACACCATCCCCATGACCTCAGATGCCAAACCCTCTAAGCAAAAGCCTTATACATATAATGATAATTACGCTGCTAAGATCAAGGAGGAGATAGATAGACTGGTCAAGGCTGGATTTATCTATGAAATTGAGCACACTGAATGGGTATCCCCCATCGTAGTGGTGCCCAAGAAGAATGGCAAGCTGCGTGTGTGCATTAACTTAAAAAAGGTTAATGCCGCCACGATTCGAGATAACTATCCGCTTCCCATCACAGAACATCTCTTAGAAAGAGTGGCAGGCAAGGAAGTGTACAGCTTCCTTGATGGATTTTCGGGCTACAATCAAGTAGCCATAGCTCCAGAAGATCAGCATAAGACAGCCTTTGCCACAGAATGGGGCATTTTTGCTTTTAGAGTAATGCCATTTGGGCTTACCAATGCACCAGCTACCTTCCAGAGGCTGATGTGCCATGTGTTTAAGGAGTTCCTGAGAAAGAGTTTAGAAGTCTATGTTGATGATCTTTGTGCTCATTCCAATGTTAGACAAACCCATATTTCTGAACTCAGACAAATCTTTGACAAATGTAGAGAATATCAAGTCTGCCTAAACCCAGAAAAGTGTGTTTTTATGGTCAGGCAAGGCAAGATTCTAGGACACATAGTGTCAAAGAATGGCATATCTACCGACGAAGAAAAAGTGAGAGCCATAGCAGAGCTACCTAGGCCAAAGAATGTCAAGGAAGTACAAGCTTTCATGGGGCATTGTGGTTATTATCGACGATTTATACACATGTATGCTGTCATTGCAAAGCCCATGTACGGACTTCTGACAAACTTTGAGTGGACGGATGAATGTGAGAATTCCTTCCATGAGCTTAAACGAAGATTATGTTCAGCACCAATCTTGACCACACCAGATTGGAATAAGCCATTCCATGTTCATGTTGATGCATCCAATTATGCTATTGGATGTGTGCTTGCACAACCTACTGGTGAAGGTAATATGGATCTTCCAATTGCCTATGCCAGTAGACAATTGAATGCGGCTGAACGGAATTACACCACTACAGAGAGAGAAGGCTTAGGCATGGTATATGCAGTTAAGAAATTTAGACACTATTTGCTTGCAAATAAGTTTAAATTTTTTACTGATCATCAGGCATTATTATATCTCGTAAACAAGCCATGCAATACAGGAAGATTAGTGAGATGGTTTCTCTTGCTAATGGAATATGACTTTGAGGTTGTGGTAAGAAAAGGTAGGACTCACTTACGAGCAGATCACCTCTCCAGGCTCACATCGGGAGAAGCCCCACAAGGAGTGTCAGATGACCTTCCTGATGCTTACTTGTTTAAGTTGGAAGTGGTGCCGCAGTGGGCCAAGCCACTAGTACCAGTATTGACATACGGGCCTAATCATCCAGTGGTGAACACACGGAATAGAGAGATCGTAAAAGCCCAAAAGTACCATATCATGGCAGGAAGCATGTACAAGCACACAGATCAAGGGATCTTGGCTTGTTGCGTAGAAGAGGATGAGTACGCTAAATGGTTGCAATTAGCACATGTAGGTGCGTTAGAGCAACACCATTCAAAGCAAAGAACTTTGCAGACTCTAAAGAGATTCGGAGTGCATTGGCCAACTATGGAAGCGGATGTCCAAAAGTTGTGCAAGGAATGCCCAATCTGTTGCACTAAACCACCAGTAGAACATGCCACTCTTTATCAAGTATCCATTGTGCCAGATTGGAGCGAACCACTAGTATCATTTCTGAGGACAAACACATTCCCTCCAGACATGACTCTGGCTAGGAAAAGGAGTTTAGAACAAGAAGCCTTGGATTACTCACTCCTTGGTGATAATCTATACAAACGCGGTAAGGATGGTTACCTGAGACTGTGTGTCCATGAAAGTGAGTATCTTAAGATCTTAGAAACTGCTCACCAAGGTGTAGCAGGAGGACACTTTGGACCAGATCGGGTAATCAAGGCAATACTATTTGCGGGCTTCTGGTGGCCTACCCTTCACATGGATGCACATACCTATGTGAAACGGTGTGATGTCTGTCAGAGGACTCAGTATCCTATACGCAAAGATGAGATGCCACTGAAACCTATGATGGGTGGACGTGCATTCTCTAAGTGGGGAATAGACTTCGTAGGTCCTATTAATCCCCCAGCTAAGGGTTCTCATGCGGAATACATCATTGTGGCAACAGATTATCTCACCAAGTGGGTAGAGGTAAAAGCTACAACCAAGAACGATGCTCAAACAACTGCCAAATTCTTGTTTGAGAATGTATTCACGAGATATGGGCTACCCATAGAGCTTGTAAGTGATAGAGGCACTCATTTCTTGAACGAAGTGATTGAAAATCTACTCCAAGAATTCTTGGTAATACACAAGAAGTCTGCCCCTTATCACCCTCAAGCTAATGGACAAGCTGAGAGCACTAATAAGATTTTATGCAATGTACTGACGAAATTAGTGAACACTAAACGCTCTGATTGGGACAAACAGCTACACCATGCTGTTTGGGCATACCGAGTTGCCTACAAAACGGTACTCCAAGCCACCCCCTTTCAGATGGTATTCGGTCAAAACGCTGTGTTACCTTTGGACTTCTTGATCCCTACATTGAAAGTAGCACAAGAGCACGAATGGACAGGTCATGAGCTCTCCTCTAGGATCTTTGACCTTGAACGATTAGGGGAAACAAGACTGAGAGCCGCTGCAGGAATATATGCAGCCAAGAAGAGACAGAAGGCATATTTCGATGCCCATGAGAAGGATAAGGGCTTGAAAGCAGGAGATTTAGTTTTAGTTTATACACTAAAACAACACGCCAGGAAGCTAGAAAAGAGAGGCTACGGACCTATGATCATCAATAGGATCTCCACGAGCGGAGCAGTACAACTAGCCACGTTAGAGGGTGACGTTCTCCCAAACTATATTAGCGGTTGCAGAGTCAAGTTGTATCAGGAACCCCTCACGGAGGAAATGCTCAACCGACTCAACACTGCTAAGAAACGCAAAGAGGAAGAAAAGCGCATTCGAGAAGAGGCTCAAGCAGAGGCTTTAGAACGCATCAGAAGGATGAAGTTACGCAGACAAGGCCGAGATATGACTACAACAGTTGACCATGCAGATCAAGGATATCCCATGGCCATGTGTGAAGTTGCAGGAACAAGCTCGAGTAGAATAAATGATAGACGTCCTTTCATAACCATAGATATAGGACAAGGACAGAGTGCAAGGACCGTAAGAGCCTTGATTGACTCAGGTGCCGCCACTAGCGCTGTTAAATTGTCTTACTGTCAAGAGTTGCAGTTAACTGTCAATCCTGTGGAAGCATATCTCATAGGATTGGGAGGCGTGGAAACCCCTTGCATGGGCGAGGTGGAACTTCCCCTCTACATTCACGATGAGGCAATGACCGTTAAAGTACTAGTGTGTCAAGATGAGGATCTCACTGAACCTCTCGTCTTGGGTCAGGATTGGATCTATGACCGAGCAGTCAATCTAAACCTAAGAAGTGGACTTCTCCAGGTTTGGGTCAGTCATAGTCGAGTTACAGTAGAATTAGACAATGGAGCACTCAAGGAACTAGGAAAGGCACAGACTCCTGGTCCTTCCAGGGGTACACATGAAGATGACCATGTTGTTCTTGTTCAAAACCCTGTGTTGCAGAGGAATGACATTTGCAAAAAAGGAGTCAGGGATGCAACGGATCTCCCTTCTTTTCCAAAGGCCCGAAGGAGGCAGCAACCAACCAAAGGCGGATCACAAGCAGAAGAAGCAGAGTACTACCTATGTCCGAGATCAAAAATACCTGCGCAGCAGAATGTCCCAGAAAATACTCCAGGTGTGGGTGCGGAAAGGCGAACGACCGGGTGCACCACCGTCAACTACGCGGGCAAAGCCTCTTATTAGTAACCAACAACACGACGCTAATAAGAAGTCTTTCAGAAATTCTTCTGCTAAAGTAAAATCTATTTGGGTGCCCAAGAAGTCGATGAAGGCAAGCCCACAATCTAGACAAATTTGGGTGCCTAAGGCTTGCTTAAGGGCACAAGTAGTTACGCCAAGGCCACAACCTATGCAGCATAACCCTTCTACGAGTACAACCAGAATTCCCTCATGCTCAACACTTAGGAACACACCAAGACCCATGAGCATGCATAAAATCACTTATAAGTGGGTCCCTAAAAGGCCCCATTCCCAAACGGCGACACCTACACAGCTCTCTAGAGTCCCTACGAAACCGAAAGCAAAGCCCATCCACTGCATTTGGCAGTCTAAGACCTGTAATAAACCCCCCGACCCCGATTTGTAAATTCACCCCACTTACTAACGGCATTAGTCTCCTAGGAATACACAAACGTTAACTACACTCACTGTCGTCGTGCACTTACTAACCACTAACTCATCACCTGCCTCATGTTAATGTTGTAACGGGGACAGCAACGGATTTATGCTGTCCATTACGATGTTAACACATGCTTCTATATTCTCACAGAATCAGAAGACAAGCAGTAAAATGGCAGAAGCGACAGGTTCGGGCTCACAAGTAGGAATACTTACTACGGGAATTGATGTGGATAGTATACCCGTGGATGTGCCCCCGACGGAACGACCAGTGGAGATGCTACACCTTCAGCAGCTCCCGGTGCCAGATCCACCTACAGGCATCACGGAAAGAGTTCATGCCAATTCTCATTGGTTCAATGGCATGCCCGGTCCATTAGGTGAGGCCAAGCATATCTGGGAGTCTAAATGCGAGTATGACAGATCATGGGTGCGATTCCAATTTTTCTCCAAGGAGTTCGAGACTTTACAGAACACCGAAGATCTACAGACCATATGGCAACGAGCAGGATTGGCGGAATATTTTGAAGCCCCACTACCTAAACCCGATCTCCTCCGATGTTACTATTTGGTCTCCACATTACAAGCTAATGAAGATAAGGACCAACCCGGATCATTTGTTCTCCCCTCATTGCTGGGCAACAACGAGTTGAAGAGGTTTGAACTTACTGTGGAGCTGGTAAGCGACGCTTTAAATATGCATGGCACGCATGTGCCCTCAGAAAAGGATGCTCTTGTTCCCACCAACATGAAGGACAGGAAACTAGTGAAGCTGAAAGACATGGCAGCACTCACCCCAAATGTGTCCATCCCTCTCCGAATGTGCATGCAACATTTCGCCTTCCCCGGTCAAGACCGATTCACGCAACCACACAAGAAGATCTGGTTTGCTCTCTACTTGGCGGAAGCAGGTGCGTTACCTATTAAGCTACCAGTGTGGATTATAGATCAGTTGTATGAAGCGAACAAACGGGCTTCTAGGAAACTAGTGGTGAACGGATGCTGTGCACTCACACGCATCATTTACCGATGCTTGGCATATGATGTCCCCATTGAGCGTGCCTTAACTTGGGCACAATTACAAATGTTTAAAAGGCTCAAGACATCCACACATCAGTCCAAGCGCATGAGGGGCGCGATCCCTTGCGTCCAGACACGGGAAGTCCTGACTACTCCTGAGGCATCACCATTAAGAGAGGGCACTGTACCTCCCTTTACCATTAGGATACCCAGGTTGGAATCTGACACTACGACACAACCTACCCCATCGGCTCCTCCGGTTACACCTGAATTCGAATTTGCTGCCACTGGAGACGCTGAAGGACTGGACCCCCAGGATTTCGAAGCATTCCTACAAAGCACACAATTCTCTGATGTGGAGTTTTATTCAGAGGCAGAGGAGCAGGGCACATCCTCACGAAGAAGAAGAAAGTCTACAGACGGTAGACATGTCCATTGGAGTGACGCTCAGCAAAGTCAACAACACAGACACACGGAAGAAGAAGAAGCGTATGAAGAAGAGACCACTGAAGCCCCAGCATATACAGCAGAACTCCGAAGGCTGTATCAGATTATGGAAAGAATGCGATCGCAGCAGTTACTCACTGCACAGAGCAGCAGAGTACTTATGACTCAGTTGTTGGAAGAAGCGGGAGTTGACTCAGAGTACAGGGAAGGTCTCTTATTGATGGCAGAAACATATGGAGTTGTAGAAGCTGTGCGCACTGCCATTCAGAGGCCTTCAGTTCAATATGACCCACGAAGGTTCCAGACACGACCTCGCTCAGGTAAAAATATCCAAATTCCCGTTACAGTTGCAGAAGAGCCAACTACTACACCAACCTCCCAAACAGCTAGTCAAAAGCACCCCGCCACCCATGAGGAGTCCACCGAACCACTACCACCTACTCCCCCACCATCACCTCCTAGAACAGAGACAGTGGAAATCCCATCGACCACTCAACCCACTGACCCAACCTTCATCTTTCGTACTCCCATCTCTAGTGCCACCCTATTCTCTACCACTGATAACCCGATCTTTGACGCAAACCCCATCACCACACAACCCACTGAAACCCTTCCCGAGCCTGCCCTAGGACAACCATCCCCAATGCCTTCAGCCACGGGCCACCCTGACCCCAGATCCACATTCATGGGCTTCCCTACTACCACGCAACCCTTTCCACCCTTCTCAAATTTACGATCCCAACCCCCGATATCCCTTTCTCCATTTCTACAATCCCTCCAGGACATTTTTGCTAGAGCTTTTCAACCAGGCTCTCAACCATTCCCTGCCTCTTCAGCTCCCCACCTCACGTCACATCTATTCACCACTTCCACACACACACCACCTACCATACCAATGTATATGGCAGGCCCCACACTAACACCCACTCCTAAAGGTATGGACATTTCACCACCCACGGCACCTCCACCCACGGTTTCACCTCCTCCCATTCCCCCTCCACCAATTTCACCCACACACACAACTTTCATAGACACATCATTCACTGTCTCCCTTCCCCAATTCCCTTCCCATGCATCTTCCACGGTAAACACCCCCCACTCATCTATAGGAAATGCATTGGACACCATGTTGGCTTGTATATCAAATTTAAGAACAGATTACATTCAGCTCCAGCAACAAAACGAACGCCTGCAAGAGCACTCAGCGACACTACAGCACCGCCTTGCGGCACTAGAAGAGGAGAACACTCGCCTCCACACACAGTTCCACACCCTCCAAGAAGCCCACAATATATTGGAGGTACAGCTACAGAACGTAGATCAGGAAGCAGTGCAGGTGGTAGAAGGTCACCTACGGACACAGCTAGAACGCAACTCAAAACTTCAGCGAAATATGGCACTACTTAAACGCCATCTTGCGGCTGCTCAGGAAGAGAACAGACGTCTGCAAATACAAAATCAAGAGAACCTGGAGGCAGCTATTGAGAGCACACCGGGGGCACCCATCAGCCCATCCAAGTTTCAAGCAGTGACCCCCGATAATATCAAGATTATATTGGAAGATTATGCCATGCTGCTCGAAGCACATGATAAGCTATCGGAGGAGCTAGGACAACTGAAGCAGGAACACCAACAAGGACCAACAGCTGCCACCCCAACCACCCCCTCTGCGGCTTCGCTTCTCTCAGACGCAGAGGCCATAAAAGATCTCCGGAAACAGGTAACTGAATTGCAAACACGCCTACTACAATATGAGAGACCATCTTCCCCTCCGGAGGCTCCCACGGACGAAGAAGTTGTGCAAATTCCTGTGGAACAAACGTTTGATGAAGAATATGATCCGCAACCATTCCCAGGAGGCCAACAAACAGAGGAAGCGCAGGACATGTTCGAGGCACCACGGCCGCCATGGTTACGACAAGTGGAGGAAATCGGGAGTTCGCACGAAGAACGCACCGTAGTGCAAAATCAGGCCATGAGGGTCATAGAGGAGACTGTGTTACAATCAGCTTACTTTCAGAACCTGTCATCGCGACGCCTGATTCTCTCATCGGAACTCCAGTACAGGCCATATTATATTCTCTTGGCTGATTATAATGCAGAAATACAAAGAGTCACGGGTCAGATTCCTACTTTTGCGACCCAATTTCAACCCGAAGACCTTCCTCCAGAGGTGCGAAAAGGCAAGATTCGTCAACCCACATGGCGGCAGAAACTTTTAGAGACCTATCCAGAAATGCTACGCACATGGAACAACGCGCCGTTGCACCTCCTGTACAACCCATGCTACGGTCCAGTCCCCCGCCGCAAGTCGTGGAAGGCATTTAATATCAAGGTACAGAACAATGCGCAATGCAAGGAATGGCTGAACTACCCGTACATCGCGCCACCACAAGGACCACCATTGGTAGCATATATGATGGGGACCATTCGCCACTGGATGCCGCGCTTGAAGCCCATGCAAGATGTAGCAGCGCAAATGATGCTTAAAATCTTAGATATGATGCAAGTAGTGCTGAAGACCTTTAGAAATGCAGCCGCACCACAGGTACGTCTTCCGGGGTTTAGCAATGGAAATTACGACTTGGTGTATGACATGAGCACCACCCCCAGTATCCGTGTGGCTTACGCTTGGCATGCACGCATCAAATACCTCCCCGCCTGCTACAAACAGACCTTCGAAGAAATGTTCAGATCAGGTTTCTGGGAGTATCACTCGGAGATTTTCGCACCAAAACCGACACATCTGCTTCAACTGTTTGCTTGTGAACAAGCAATGTATTCAGAGTACTACACCACCCCGCAACCAGAGACCCCCGGTGCAATAAATTGGGAGGCATTGGAAGCCGATCTAGCAAGAGGCTTAAGGATAGGAGAACATGAACTGGCCACCAATGTCATCCAATATTACATCGACCACCCGCGAGAACAAAGGTCTGTCAGGGGCGACAGACGCTAGGAAGGGGGGAGTGTTGGCATACAAAGCAACAAAGGAGTCATGCACAATACGGCAACAAGGCCAGATCATTTTTCCCATAGATTATGTACAACTCAAGTGATTTTAATCACTACACAAACATTGTAAATCCCGTTTTTGGTAGATTAGACTCCATTTTGTGCAAGCCGAGGAGTCCTCGAGCTTGAGGAGTATTAGAAGTACCCTCGTACCAATTTTCATAATTTTTAGACTTCGTTTGAGCCCTCAAATAAGCCCTGGAACCTAATTTTTAACTAGGCCGGACACTAGGTCTGGACAGGGACAAAGCTAGTCAAAAACTATAAAAAGAGCTAGAGAGCTCATTTTTGAGGTTAGATTGTAATTGAAACGAACTTGTAAGAGCAATTGGGAAGTAATCTAAAAGCTCCATTGATTCTCACTCTTTGTCTTACCTTGTGTGCGCGTGTGTGTGTATGTGTGTGCATGCTTGTGTGCTTCTCACTCACGCACTTGTGCCGCCACTTGTTCGAGGTCTTCATACCATCCTCACGTCTTCCCGGATTGACATTAAAGGAGGTGCTACTCATCATTGAGCTACATATATGTATTCTTATTAAATTCCATTATTGTATTATCTCTACGTGTGTGCATATACAAGATCCGATCAAAATTTCCATTACACATATCGTTCATCATATGTTGGATGAATCTCATTAGGCTAAGTGTTTGAAATATGTTCTTCATGTTCATACACTTACAAAAGATCTTGTTTCTATGGGTCAAGTGGTTGAAATAGTCTTGCACATCGAATTCGTTTAGAAAGCATGCTCTCTTGAAAACCGTAAATAGGAGTATATACTAGTGACCAAAGGCAAGTAGGAGGGGACTCTATTGACATTGGACGTGAATCCAAGCTTCATCCACACAAGGTCCTTCAAATATGGAAGCATGAAGGTAGGAAAATTGGATCTTGGGTATAAGAGGTATGCGAATATCAATACCTAGAGGCTAAAACAAAAGAGAATAAGTATTAGTATTTGGATTACAAAACCTTCACAATGAAAATCTCAAGACTTTGTATGAATCTTGGAATTCATTAAGCAAATTAGAGTTACCATTTACGAAGAGAAACTATGTGAGCTCAAAGCTCTTGTAGAGAAGTTATGTGATAGGTACATCAAATGTCTAAGGTCAATTGGAGGAGGAAAATTATTCTCCCCATGAGTTCTCTAATTTACTTGAATCCAATTCTATTAAGGGAGAAATCAGATGCGGGTACACACCTCAACGAAAGGCTGTAATAGAAAAGGAATAATAAGTACATTGTTAAAATCTACTGGTGCAATGAAGAAAGAATTGGGAATGCCAAATTGTTCTTGGGATGATGCAACAATAACTACAATATAAATTACAAATAGAGCACACACATCAAGTATAGATGTGTCAAACCTTATAAAGGTTGGTATAATAGAAAACAAGATGTATCACACTCAAGAGTGGTTGGTTCTAGTTTTCATTTTCAAATATGAAGTGAATTAAGAAAAATACTCAATGGTCGATAAGAAAGATGTGTATTCCTAGGCTATATGGGTGAAAAAAAGGGTTCAAAATGCTAGAAATCCACAAATAAAGAATTAAAAGGTAATAGAGGGTGGTAGATTTGCTGAATGTTTACCTTCGTATTCGTTAATTGTGCCTCTGAAAGGAAAAAATATGAAGAAAGAAAGAATTCAAGAGAAAATGGAGAATCGGAAAGCATGATCTTTAGTAGATGAAAGGAATCCAATAGGCACTCACCATGAAGTGGGAATCGTCATACATCAAGTCAACCAATTGATGCAATGGACAAAGGCAATCCTAAAATAAAGAGTATTGAAGAAGATGAACACTTGTGGATAGATCTCAATGCACAACATCATCGAAAGAAGGAGGCAAAATTGAAAGCAAACAAAAAATATCCAAATAAATGGAAAGGTAAAGGTTTCAAAAGTTAATGTATCTAGTTGAGAGACTTAGATATGTCTCATTGATGGCTGGTCACTTTCCATATATGAGCAAAGGTATTGAAGAACTCACATTCTTTGAAGAAGAAAATACAGGTAGGGAATGGAAAGATGCTATCTAGAAGAAGATTAAGGCTTTGCAAGACAAAAACACCTTGAAATTGATATGAAGGAAGAAGGAAATGAACGTTATTGGAAATTAATGGGTGTATAAGGTAATGAAGCACTTAGATGTACCATTGCTAAGTATAAAGCATGTCTTATAGCTAGAGGGTTTCATCATACATATGGTTTAGACTATGAAGATACCATTTTTGCTATAGCCAAGATGATTACCATCAGAACAATCATGTCAATTGTAGCTAGAAAGTATTCAAAGTACCAACATGATGTGAACAATGACTTCCTAGATGGAGAGCTAGAAGAGGTCCTCAACATGGAACAACTATTACGGTTTTAAGATAAAATAAAAGGTGATTATGATTGCAAGATAAAGAAGGCATTTTATGGTTCCAAGAAAGCCCCAAGGGCATGTAATCAAATTCCAATAGATTACTTGACTAATTACAAGAAAGGAATTCTTGATCCTTCATTATTCTATAAAAGAGAAGGTGAACCTAAAATCTATTTATGTGTGTGTGTAGATGAATTGATTATTATAGGTGATCATCAAAGAAGAATGAAGAACCTTGAGGAAGGACTTAGGATAGAGTTCAAGATCTGAAAACTCGAAGATCTAAAATATTTTCTAGATATTGAAGTCATACACAAAGACAATGGTATCTATCTCATGCAAAGGAATACATCTTGGATGTACTAAAGAAGTATGGAATCCATTTGGAAATCCTATGGAAAGTATTATGAAATTTACTTCATTTGAAGGTACTAAAGCTCAAGATGCACTCTTATATAGGTCTATAGTGGGCTCTTAGAACTATGCCTCAATCACAAGAACAAATTTAGCATGTGGAGTTGGTGTGCTAACTCAATTGATGCACACACATAGAATAACTCACTAACCTACATCTTATAGAGTTCTTAGATACCGAAAAGGAACTTTGAATGAAGATATTTTCTATCCTTTTGAGGATGATTTGAAGGTGAGAGAATATAAAAATGCTCATTGGGATTCATCCAAAGACGATAAGACAAGTAAAAGTGGAGATGTAGTGATGCTAGGCAAGAAGGTTATCTTATGGATAGCAAAGAAGAAAACTCATGTGTGATACCATCACTAGTGTGTACCTCTCTACCAATCTTATATTCCATGCTAGGGAAAACATGTAATGGTGAATTATTGAAAGATAAGAGTAAAGTTGTTGGCTAAGGAGGTGAAATTCCAACACACAACTTCCAAGGTGAAGATTCTGACATGCTTACCAAATAACTAAACTGAACCGGGATAATGAATTTTAGAAGAGGAATTTGCATGATGGAAGTTGTATAAAGACTTGAAGGTTGAAGCTCGACGGAAAGTATTTCGAATCAAGATTCAACCATATGAGCATATGAATCTCATCTTTTCTCGATGCTTGGAGCATCATGAGCCAAGGATGCAAGCATAAGAGCTTGTAAATTAAATTTGAATTTTAATGCCACTAACATCCCTCAATCAATCACCTATCACACTTAGGTGTGATGAATCTTATTTTCTATGAAAAGAGAAAGCCCCTTGCTTTCTTAAGTATTTTCTTACTACCTCAAGTAGATATATCTAATATATTTCTCTAAAGTGAATAAAGCTAATATATTTCTCTAAATTTTTGAAGAATCTTTGATCTTTACTGTGCATATTGTGAGAAAATACCAGTTGTGAGTGAAAAATCGTCTCTATCTATGTGTTTGTTGAAGGCTCATGGATAGCGAGCCTCATCAAAACCATGCTAAGATCCTTGTTATTAAATCATTTGTTAACCTCATAGAAACCCCACTTATATCGTCACTGTCTTCCTCTCTTCCTCTCAAAGATAGCGCCCCTTCGGGAAACGATAGGTGGGATAGAGTAATCATTCGGACCGCAACATTAGTACAACGAGCATAAAATTATTGAGAAACTTTTTGGAAACATTTTCAAATGATCTACAGTTATTCAATTATGCAATGCTCTCCAATCCAAGCAGTTAATCAACTCCTACCATATTTCAATGCTTTCATGAAGATTGAGAGACACCGACAGAATTAGAAAGCCAACAATGAATCGTTTCGGAATTTTTATCATTGCTGATAAGCATCCAGAATAATTGATGTGCTACAAGAAACTCCATAGCCAGATGATAGGCTATTTGAGAACATTTTAGCTTGTCCATCGAATTATATGAAGATTCTTATGAGTTCATAAGGCTGTCCATGGAGAAATAGAGCCAGCACGTACTTGACAGACAATGCGCCATGAGCTTTAGGTGAAGTAAAAAAGCAACGTGTCATGATATTGTATTATATTTGCGTGCATAGTCTGTAGCTACTAAAGGGTGTCTAGATAGTTAAGTAACAGCTAACATGATGAACTAAATAAATAAAACTCCATCACGTATTATACGAAGCGTCACTGACATTTATTTTACCAATGATTCCATGATGAGTGTACCTGACTATTTTAGCAGAATGGTGTTACGTAGCTTAGTGTTCTGGATATTGCTGCATGTGAGAATGTGGTGCCATCTGTCGTGCGAGAGATACTCGACGCACACAGATATCTTCGTATAGAAACGTGCTAGTTTTGCTCTATACGAAACAATAATACCAAATCTTAAGAACGTTGTGTGTTTGTTAATGCTCTTGTGCGTCTGTGTGTGTCAACGTAAGTGTGTGTGTGTGTGTGTGTGTGAAAGCGTGAGAGAGAGAGAGAGAGAGAGAGAGAGAGAGAGAGAGAGAAAGAGAGAGAGAAAGAGAGAGAGAGAGGCTTTCCGAAGTTTCAGAGAGCTTTAAGGATGAGATGCAAGTTATGAAATTTTTGCAGTGCAATGGAACCCACTATTTGGTTGTCAATTTTATGTACGAATTTTACACATGAGGACTTAGGAGGATAAAACGAGATAAGACGTATGAAGAACATCAAATTGACATCTATTCTCAAGAAGAACATGGACTCTGTCTCATTGACGGTTCGAAAACATTGTTCGGGCCGATAATGGTCAGATGGATGGTAGCTTTAGTATAATGGGATAAATTGATGAATTCATCCAAACAACTTACCTCATTTATATATTCACAAGATAATAGTTACAGTTATTCTGAAAATAGAACTATGTAACACATTAATGATAAGTAAACTCACAAAAGTTGCTGAAGGATACACTCCAAAAACATATTTTTGTATCATATGTCCTACTTTTCTCCACATTATTGTTTTCTATAACACTTCATCTTTCAGAAAATATTATCTTCTTTTGTACCTTCGGAAGAATACATGTAGTTTCTTCAATCAATTCATAAATTGATACGTGTTCATGCACCTATACGAAGGTATAGGACTGTTGTATTTTCTTATGTGTAAATTATCTATCATTATATTAATCCGATATTCAGAAATTTATAAAATTCCTTTTACAATCGGATCTTTGATGCATATGAAATGAGGTTTTGTAAGCAAGATTTATGCTTTTCTAAAGATTTTAGGTCCCGTATTCATAGAAAATTGTAGAATCTATTGCAAGCAAACAAAAAAAAAAACTACATACGTTGATGCTCATTCCATCCTCAAGCATATCCTTTCAAACATGTCTTTCAATTACTTTGAGAAATATTTTATATTTTTTTCTTTTTATATTCATTATTTTCTAGTGCATTAGATTAATTGAAGATAAATAATATAGTCGTGATATTTCCATATGGAGTGTACATGTTACTAAATTTTAACTAGAACATCAAAACATTATAGCTTGTACATAAGCATAATTAGGAAACTTGGCCCTCTCAAAGACAGTTTAACCTTGCCTAACATGTGTACTGAATTTTTATTTCAATGAAGAGTTTAGATACAATTATAACTCATACTATTAGATGTTGAGTTAAAAAGATATGTAAATATGATGACTAGAATGATAGAATGCAAGAAATAAATCCAATACAGATTCTTTGTGGGTTCTTTAAATAATTAGCACGTGAAAAGAATAGATGAAAAATGAACTTTCACTTCAAATGATATTTCATTCCATATGAATATAAAAATGTTTTTGTTATATGAACTTTTTTGTAGCCATCAAGTAGATTGCTCGTTATATTGATCTTTTTGAAGGAAAAAAGCATCACAAGAAGATTTCTTTTATCTTCATTAGAAAGATCCTTAAGTTCCATATTTTTTTATTATTTTATATTAAATTTTAAGAAATTTTTTTAAATAATTCATCCTATTTGAATTTTACATAGCCCAAAAACGAATGAGGATCTTATATAATAAACCATGGTGATTAGATGGTTATTTGTTTTCAACACATGAGATCCGTTCCAAGGCTCCTATGAGAGCATTTCTTATTGCTCAACTCCATATCCGAGTCATGCGCAACCCTAAAGATGAAGATCAAGTTGTATCCTTCTTCAAAATTATTTCCATGGATAAAATACATAGAAATTTCAATAAATACATATATACATATAACAATAACTGCTTTCATATAGACTTCCATACATGCATGCACACACTACATACATACAAAGATGAATATATGCATAAACCCTAAAAAATCAGACATATATATTCAGATATATAAATTCATACATAGCCATAAAGATACTTACATGCATATATGCATACCATATAGATACATGTATGCTCTAAAGCTATGAGGTACAAATAGAGAAACACATATATAAAAAAATACAATCATTCATATAATTTTACATACATTCAAACATGCACACGTACATACATACATACATGTTGGAAGTGAGGTAGGCCCTTAGGCTCATGTCACAGGTCCATGGTTCCATAGTTCCAGTCATGTACAACATTAATTCCAGCAATCTTCCATATTGACAAAACATGAACATACCACAACTAAATCATACAGATGATGAGACAAAGATAGAGAAAGAATAGACATCATGTGTAAGGTGTTACGTAAGCCATCGCTTACTCATAGTATCGTATATACCAATGTTCAATGTACAATGTGGGAGCAAAATTCTCAACCATTCTATGTGATGAGAAATAGATGAATGAGTGAATGTACAAAGTAACAAACATATTCAGATGTGTGGGGAGTAATCTGAATATACATGAGATGTGTGACCTAATAGGTTATAGAAGATTGAATATGAGTGACTGAATGAGGAAGGATCAGTGTGAAACTGATGGTCAACAAACCTACATTTAAACTTAGGCTATGGAAGACCCTAAGTTAGATACGTGTGTGAAAAGATCACATACTTATAAAGTAGCATAGAATGCTAACAAGATTGTTGCCGAAAATCCTCAAACTCATGTGAACACACCTTCTCAAACACCTCATAAAAATATGCATAAAGCATATAAGTACTGATTCTCTTGTACCTATGCCGAATAGGACTCCTTCTGATATGAACGCCACAGCCTCCATAAACTTCAAGTAGTACCTGTGTGCATAAAGAGAATATGTACCTGAATACTTAACATAAGATGTGAATCTTATGTTAATCACCATCTAATGTCTTTGAAGTAGCCCGACATCTTCTTGTAGAAGACAATCTTCAACCTAATATCTTCCTGTAGAAGATAATCTTCAAAATCATGTAGATGGTCCCATCCAATGTCTTTGAAGTAGCCAGACATCTTCTTGTAGAAGATAACCTTCAACCTAACATCTTCTTGTAGAAGATGATCTTCAAATACATCATGTAGATGGGCGATCCTCACCATCAAGCTGCTAATAATCAAGTCTTCTTGCCATGAACAAGAGATGACCTCCTCTCCATGAGCTAGAGTGTGAGCACACCCTTCATCTTCTCCAAGAAGAATCACCAAGAAGAACTCCATAGCTGCTCCTCAACATGCTTCAAGTTAGCACCATGGCTGCCCCATGTGCTAGAAGAAACACCACCTCTACTGAGGTCCAAGCTCTAGAAAGCTTGTGTTGATCCTAGGTGAAGGATGCATACAAGTGAGCCAATGCTCTTCTTATATAGTCTTTTGTCTATCTTGAAAAGCAATAATAAAGCAACCAATAAAGCCACGATCGCTTAAAGCATAAGATCGTTATCGATCTGAAAAATCTTACGAAAATAATCTGTACGCGTTCGTCTTTTTGGTTTGTTAAAGCAAAAGCTCATCAAGAGCCTTACCCATGCTGCCCAACGTGGTTCTTGTACTAAGGATTGAACTGAATAGCTACAGATACTGTTGACGTCCGTGCATTTGTGTTCTACCAAGTACCAAAACAGTAGCTATATTTGCTATAGTTAAGATGGACCAAGAAGACATTGTTTTTCCAACAATCCCCCCTGCAATGTCATATTGGTACAATCTGGGGTGGATCTGCAATCTGTCACAAACTGCAAACTATCACAAGCTTCAAATAGCCTGTCACAAGCTTCAAGCTTGTACATCTGATACTTCAGAAACAGTCTTCTTCAAAACTGAATTTGACTTTCCTTCAAAAAACCTGAATTTGCTGAATATGAACCATAATACTTGAGAAAATATGCAAACTAGATATCCAATAGTGTATACATCAAGCAATCACTGCTTGACAACAAATATAGCATGAACTGTCTCCTGAACCTGCTATCTCCTGTTTTCACAAACCTGAAAACATACACTAGGATCCACATATTTGCATTTACCTTCCAAAAAGGTTTCTCAACGTACTTCTGCTGTGTCATGTAAATACACTAAACAAAATCAAGAACTGAATCCTGGAATCTGTGACTGTCAACTCACAACTTAGTGTATTATGAACACTGCTGGTTCATCTCTGACTGTACTCAACTCAATATGAGTCAAAAAATCTATGATGTCATAATGTCTTCATCCTTTAAATCCTTCATACCTCTTTCCTTCAGAACTTGGTATAAACATATATGTGCGCACTTCTGAAATATACCTCTCTGAAATATCAAGCTTCTCTTCAATAGAAATCTGGAACCTTCTCCTGAACAGGAACTTTCTCCAAACATTCTTCTTCTTCCTTCTTCTTTGAAAGCTGGAACATAAAGAGAACCTGACAAAGGAAATATAGGAATACCTGTAATAGGAATACCTGAAGGTATGACTCTGCATTCTTTTACATATGGCTGAAAATAAGTCTTCATGTTTCATCACCCCCCTGGATGACTTAACACTATTATCCACAATTCTTCAAAGTATATCAGACTTTATGAAATGTGGAACGTCTTCCTTCATAAATCTGATTTTCAGTGATCAATACCTGTATCTAAAACAAAATCTCTGAACCCTTAGCACTGCAGTTGCTAATAGCTTTTTACTGTAAGTCTTCAGCTTCCCATATTATAGAATAAGGTTAGCTGATAAAACCTTGCTGAAAGCATTTTAGGATTCATACCCTTCTGCACATAACAAGTATTTCTATCTTTTTGCAACACAAATCTGATAGAATCTGAATCTTTGACTTACTTCTTCAATGTTAAGAACCTTACCAAACAAAGGATTGACAACTGACTCATAAATGTTCAAGATCATACAAGATCATACAAGATCATACAAGATCAATGATCTCTCCTGTGTAGAATCTGCTCTTATCAAACCTTCAGGTCTGAATGTTTGATTTGCTACCTGAATGTCTCCAAGTGTCCATGCTTCTCAAAAAGTTGTAAAACTTTTCTTCAAACAAATCCTTCAAGGAATCTGCAAATCCTACTTGAAATATAAGTGGACAAACTTCTCACCTTGAGAACTCCAAAAGCTGCAAGTTGATACTTCATAACTTTCATATTTTACCCAGGTGAAATGTGATAGTACCTGCTTGGTTTTCTTTTGGCTAACTCCACTTTTCAATCAAGTTATAGGATCTAATGGAACACCTTTTTGAATACAAGCATGTATCCAAAAAACTCGACAATTATAAAAAGTAGATTCTTCAACTGACTTGTACCTCAGCAAATCTGAATTTTCTGAAGTTTCTGAAAATACTGAGTATGAGGTAACCTTTTCCAAACATAAAACCTCAACCCAAGTCTTCAACATCTGCTACAAAAAACTCTTTTACCTCAAGAGTTAGATAAAGAAGAAATATACTTCTCTGCAACTTGTCATATACCAAGTAGCTCTGTATTGACACTCCAAGAATTTTTTGAGGGAACATATAAGCTGCCTGCTCAAAAGCTTCAACATAACTCATACACATATGAGGGCTTTTGTTTCTCTCAATGCAATTCTTTAAAATCTATTAAATCATGACCAAGTGTAATGCAAAACAAGAAACTGCTTCTTCTTTAAACAAGATGTTCTCGTAGACTTGTCTTTGGATGTAGAGGATAAAATAGGAAAAGTATATGGAAAATATATGAGAAAAGGAAGCCTTACTTTTCTTTTGGAAATGATGGTCTTTCTTTTTCTGCATCTTTCTTCCACCTGATGATGTCAACATTTTCAAACTTCTCTTCCATACCTTTTGTTCTCTTCATCTTGAAGTAGCAAACACTCTTGACTTCTTCAACTGAACTTTTCTCTTCCTCTAATGCTAAGAGTAAGAGATAAAACAAACATGGTATATAAATGGAAGTTGAATATAGAAACATGTTTTATCATCTCCTCATATCTCTGAATCAAAATTTTGCTTCAAATGTCTGAAACGACTTAATTCACCAATCGTTGTCTGAATGATGAATTGCCCTTCTAGAGTTACCTTCTCTAGATACATTTGTACCTTGATATCCAACCAACTTACAACAAAAAATTGGCTGAAAACAAAACTCATCTCATCTTGACATTTGTCTTCTTAGATGAACTTTCTTGCCATGAAAGAGATCTCTCAAAACTTTCTAGAAAAACCTCTAGATACCTGTTTTGATGTAGCCTTTACTTTCAAATGATGAAAGCGTATAAAAGCATTCCTTGAATTTCTTCAAATCTCTTCATAACTGCTCTTCTAAGACATGACCTGCAAATGATAATCTGATAGTAGAAACTGATACCTGTGATTTGATGTCGATCTGATTCCTTCATCTTCTCTAAACCATTGTTCTTCCTTGAATTTGAAGTAGTCTTCTCTTCATCAAGTCTGGGTCTTCAAACAATACTTTTGTAAAGTATTTGCATACTCTTCCAAAAATATTCGGCTGCTAACAGATCATCATCTTCATACTCCACACTATTGAATACACATGTGAATGAATTGTCTAATTCTCAAATCTCTACTCATCTAGATTAAGTGTGTATGTCAAATGTCAAATATTAGAAGATGCTTTCAAATCATATGTTGTAAATCTGGAATTCTGGGAACCTGAGATATGAATGAGCCTTAATGCATTGATGCCAAAGATCTAAAGTTCTGAAACCAAAACCTTAGCGCTCTGATACCAAATCCCTAGAGCTCTGATACCAAATGTTGGAAGTGAGGTAGGCCCTTAGGCTCATGTCACACGTCCATGGTTCCATAGTTCCAGTCATGTACAACATTAATTCCACCAATCTTCCATATTGACAAAACATGAACATACCACAACTTAATCATACAGATGATGAGACAAAGATAGAGAAAGAATAGACGTCATGTGTAAGGTGTTACGTAAGCCATCGCTTACTCATAGTATCGTATATACCAATGTTCAATGTACAATGTGGGAGCAAAATTCTCAAACATTCTATGTGATGAGAAATAGATGAATGAGTGAATGTACAATGTAACAAACATATTCAGATGTGTTGGGAGTAATCTGAATATACATGAGATGTGTGACCTAATAGGTTATAGAAGAGTGAATATGAGTGACTGAATGAGGAAGGATCAGTGTGAAACTGATGGTCAACAAACCTACATCTAAACTTAGGCTATGGAAGACCCTAAGTTAGATACGTGTGTGAAAAGATCACATACTTATAAAGTAGCATAGAATGCTAACAAGATTGTTGCCGAAAATCCTCAAACTCATGTGAACACACCTTCTCAAACACCTCATAAAAATATGCATAAAGCATATAAGTACTGATTCTCTTGTACCTATGCCGAATAGGACTCCTTCTGATATGAACGCCACAGCCTCCATAAACTTCAAGTAGTACATGTGTGCATAAAGAGAATATGTACCTGAATACTTAACATAAGATGTGAATCTTATGTTAATCACCATCTAATGTCTTTGAAGTAGCCCGACATCTTCTTGTAGAAGACAATCTTCAACCTAATATCTTCTTGTAGAAGATAATCTTCAAAATCATGTAGATGGTCCCATCCAATGTCTTTGAAGTAGCCAGACATCTTCTTGTAGAAGATAACCTTCAACCTAACATCTTCTTGTAGAAGATGATCTTCAAATACATCATGTAGATGGGTGATCCTCACCATCAAGCTGCTAATAATCAAGTCTTCTTGCCATGAACAAGAGATGACCTCCTCTCCATGAGCTAGAGTGTGAGCACACCCTTCATCTTCTCCAAGAAGAATCACGAAGAAGAACTCCATAGCTGCTCCTCAACATGCTTCAATTTAGCACCATGGCTTCCCCATGTGCTAGAAGAAACACCACCTCTACTGAGGTCCAAGCTCTAGAAAGCTTGTGTTGATCCTAGGTGAAGGATGCATACAAGTGAGCCAATGCTCTTCTTATATAGTCTTTTGTCTATCTTGAAAAGCACTAATAAAGCAACCAATAAAGCCACGATCGCTTAAAGCATAAGATCGTTATCGATCTGAAAAATCTTACAAAAATAATCCGTACGCGTTCGTCTTTTTGGTTTGTTAAAGCAAAAGCTCATCAAGAGCCTTCGCGCTGCCGTCTGCAAGATTCGAACCCTGGTGGCTACTTTAAGAGGAAATCGAGCTACCCACGCTGCCCAATGTGGTTCTTGTACTAAGGATTGAACTGAATAGCTACCGATACTTTTGACGTCCGTGCATTTGTGTTCTACCAAGTACCAAAACAGTAGCTATATTTGCTATAGTTAAGATGGACCAAGAAGACATTGTTTTTCCAACAATACATACGTACGAATGTAAGTACATGCTTACATACATTTATTCATACATACATATGTACATGCATGACTGTATACATGTATATGCACATATAGATAGAAATACATACATACATACATACATACACACATGCATCCACACATACACACACACACACACACATATATATATATATATATATATATATATATATATATATATATATATATATATATATATATATATATATATATATATATATATATATATATATATATATATATATATATACATACATACATACATACACACACATACACATGTACATGCACAAATAGATAGACTTACACTTAGACATGGATAGATACATATATGTATATATTCATACATACATACATACATACATACATACATACATACATACATACATACATACATACATGCACACATACATACATACATACATACATACATACATACATACATACATACACGCATGCATACATGCATACATGTATACACACACACATAGACACACACACACACACACACACACATATATATATATATATATATATATATATTCATCATACATGCATACATTCACACACTTATATATACATAGATACATATAAATACATATATTCATCATACATGCATACATTCACACACTTATACGTACATACATACATACATACACACACATACATACATATATATATATATATATATATATATATATATATATATATATATATATATATATATATATATATATATATATATATATATATATATATATATATATATATATATATATATATATATATATATATATATTGATGGGGAATGATTCTAACACCCCAATGCGAAAATGGAAGATGGCTGCCCTCGACTAGGTTCACAAGGAGTGATATATGCTCACTATTCTGAATTTTTCTCTCAATCAGTACAAAGACTTAAAATGAAACTTTGCAGACTTAAAGTACACTATAAGACCTACGCAACAAGCTTTAAATCATCCCAAAGGATATTCCAGCTAGGAGGACAACCCATTACAAAATAGGCTACCTATTTGTAATACTCTTTACCTATGTGCAATATACCTAAAATAACTTGAAACTTTGGAAAAGTTGATGGCACTGTATGAGAGACCAAATGAAGCTTGAAATCAATGAAAATGAGTACACTGAGAGAGCAAACAGTGCTTTGCGATCTGGTACAATCAGATTTGGAAAAGCCTAACTACACCTCTAGATAAAGAGGAGCAAAAACATGAGAAAATGAGGTAAGCAAGCTAGGGGCTTGCTTGCTGGAGTTCATGACTTTACGAAAGCGGGAAACTTGTGGAATGCATACAAAACAAGAGAAAAATATGGGATGATGCTTATATAGAGTCTTACTTGTCCTACAATCTAGCTAAACATCCACCAATCAGTGTAGGTGAACTTTTTGGTGGCTGATTTCATGAGATTTGAATTTGATTTAGTTTGGTGGAGCTTCTAACTTTGTTCCATGACTTTAGGTCCTCCTTTTTGAGTGGTTGACTCTAAAAACTTGTGGTTGAGCCCTTTTGCATGATTGAGACTTGGTTTTCAACACTCCACCTCAAGTCTCAATGCCTAGGTCCTTCATTCCAATGCATGCTTTTAAGTGTTGTAGCTTTACTCCATCCAATGCTTTGGTAAACATATGTGCATATTGGTCCTATGTATTGACATGCTCCACCTTGAGATCCTTTGACATGATCTTCTCCCTAATAAAGTGGTAAGGCACTTCTATATGCTTCGACCTCGGATGGAACACTGGATTTCGAGCCAAGTATATGCTATTTATGTTGTCACAAAAATTGGGTACTTTCTTAACCTACAAATCAAGATCAACAAACAACTTATTGAGCCACACAATCTCACATGAGACTTGTGCTAAGCCTCTATACTCATCTTTGGTCAATAAGAGAGCCACTTTTAGTTGTTTCTTTGACATCCATGAGATGGTCTTCTTCCCTTGCAGGATAACATAACGACTAGTGCTCCTCGTGTCATCTTTAGAACTTGCCAAATCAGCATCACACTAAGCTTGTAGATTTAATCCATCATCAGATAATATAGACCTTCATTCACTGATGCTTTGAGGTATCTAGGTACAAACAACGTGAGGTACTCTTGGTGCCTGTAAAAATTGAGATAACACTCCAACCATATGTGAAATATCTCGCTTCATCATAGTAGCATACAAGAGAGAACCAATTATTGACCTATACATGATCACATCCTTAACTTCTTCACCTTCATGAGTACTTAGTTTAACATTTACATTTAATGGATTTGAAATGGGCTTGCAATCACACAAGCCAAACTTCTTCAAAAGATCTAGAATGTATTTCCTTTGCCTCAAGTCTATACCTTCCTCATTATATAGTACTTCAATCCCAAGGAAGTACCTTAAAATCCCTAAATCAGAGATTTTAA
>CM035420.1:145089526-145094526 GCA_020310875.1 Ceratopteris richardii | reverse complement strand
TCTCTCTATCTATCTATCTGTCTGTCTTTTTATCTATCTATCTATCTATCTATCTATCTATCTATCTATCTATCTATCTATCTATCTATCTATCTATCTATCTATCTATCTATCTATCTTGATGGAGAGTTTTAATCTCCAAAAGAACAACCTATTCTTGTGATTAGAGCACCTCTATACCAAGAATAAGTCAAAACCTTTCACACATTTAAAAAATCAATTACTAACTATCAAAAGATTAACAATTCTGTGAAGAAGATGATACACAGAAAAGTCTGCTGCAGAATTTCTTCACATTGACTTATCAAATGTGTAAAGTTTTTTATGAAACTTTGTACGAATCATCTTCTAGAGTTTGCGCATCTCCTCCAAGTTGAATTACTTCAAAAGGTTAAGTGTAGCTTGAGAAATCAACTTCTCAAGTTACCTATGTCAGAAACTGTACTTCTGAGAAGTCGATTCAGACACCCCTAACTTCTTAGCTTTGATTCTCACAATATCTAACCCGTTTTGCCAAATGCTTTTAGCCACAAGTAGATCATCTTCCAACTTAAAGATTAAGTGCTTGCTTGCACAAAACTTTAAACTATGGAGTGAGCACTGACCAAAAGATTAAACTCGAAATTTGCGCCTGTTTCAGAGAACTGTAGACATTCAACACATATGAATGTTCCTACTCACAATTCTCCTAGCCTGTTTACAATTGGACTCTGAAATTCAGGTCACAGACTCATTAACTAACAACTTAGATATCCTCAAAAGGATTTCACAAATGATCAAACACAGAAGGAGCAGACACGAAAAGATCGGGCGCAATATTTCTTCATTAACTCAGAAAATTACAACTGAGTGATGAGAGCTAACACAAACTCACTTTCCTCTATCTCTTTACTTCTATCTCCCTCATTCTTGACTTCTAACTAATGTCACATAAGCTCTCATTTGCTCTCATACATGCCCCGACTTTTCTCAAGGTATTTATAGATAATTTGTACATAATTCTTACTGAACAAAAGATCTAAGTCATCTATGACTATACTAATGTACATATGTGTACACTTCTCTTGTCCTCTGATTGTAATCTTCTTCCACACTTTAGGAATTGATTCTTCCTTCATCATTTGATCTTCCAAGCCTTCAATTGGTGATTGGTATGCACCAACAGCTCCCCCTCAATCATCAATTGAAGTCTTCTCTGTCTTCTTGATACTTGCCATGTCTTTGAACCTTTGTAACTTAGGTCCATCCAAACTCTTTGTCATCATATCTGCCACCTGTTCTTTTGTTGGAGTATACATCACTTCAATCTCTTTATCTAGTACCTTTTCCCTCAAGAAATGATACTGAATCTCTATATGCTTAGTCCTGGCATGAAAAACAGGATTAGCTGCTAAATACAAAGAACTCATATTGTCTCCAAAAATTATTGGAGTACTATGATCAAACTCAAAACTTTTCATCAATGTCTTCAACCATATGACTTCTTTTGCAGCTTCTACCATTCCCTTATACTCAGCTTCTGTGGATGATAAAGCAACTGTATGTTGCTTCTTTGAACACCAAGACACTAACTTGTCTCCAACATAACATAGATATCCATGGGTAGACCTTCTATCATCTGAGTCACCTGCCCCATCTGCATCACTAAACACTTTGATTCTTGTGTCAGAAGTGAAACCATAATACAAACCTTCACTTAGGGTTCCCTTGATATATCTGAGTACCCTTTGGGCTGCAATCCAATGAGTCTTCTTTGGACAATGCATGAATTGTGACAACACACCTACTGCATATGATAGATCTGGCCTTGTTAAGGTAGCATAGATCAAACTACCTACCAAACTCTGATATTTCTTCATGTCATTGAACTCTTCACCTCCATACCTGCTTAACTTATGATTTACCTCCAATGGTGTAGTTGAGGTTCTGCAATCTTCCATGTTAAACTTGACTAAAAGATTCTTCAAGTATCTCTCTTGTGAAACATATACTCCATGTTGAGTATACACAATCTGCATTCCTAGAAAATAAGATAAGTTTCCCAAATCACTTATCTTAAACTCCTTCTCTATTTGCTTCTTGAGTTCATTGATTCCTTGAGCATCTGTTCCTGTAACAATAATATCATCAACATAAATGCACATGTAAATGTATCCATTATCACTTGCCTTAACTAGCAAGCTACTATCTGCCTTTGATGCTTGAAATCCACATTCATTCAAGAACTTGACCAATCTGTAATTCCAAGCTCTTGGGGCTTGCTTCAACCCATATAAAGCTCTCTTGAGCTTACACACATAATCTGATCCAATTGATTCCATGAAGCCTTCTGGTTGCTCCATATATACTTCATCTGCAATGTAACCATTAAGAAATGCATTCTTCACATCCAATTGTGATAATTTCCATCCCTTGCAAGTAGCAATAGCAATCAATGTCCTAATTGTAGACATCTTAGCAACAGGACTAAAGGTTTCATCATAATCTACCCCATAAGTTTGGGCATAACCTTTAACCACTAGTCTAGCCTTATATCTAGACACCTTACCATCTGCAAACCTCTTTGTTTTATATACCCACTTGCATCCAATGACTTTCTGATTCTTTGGTCTTGGTACTAGTTCCCAAGTTTCATTTTCAAGTAGAGCATCATACTCTTCTTGCATTGCCTTCTCCCAATTCTGTTTATCTTTGGCTTCTTCATAAGTGGTTGGATCTTCTTCTGTTTTAACAATGTAGGCATAATCTTTTGTTGTTAGGAAAGATGTATCATAACTATACCTTATAGGCTCTTTCCTTTCTCTTGTAGATCTCCTGATTTCTGCACTTCTTGAAGTTTCAGCCTCATTTGATTCTGGATCAAATCTTGGCCCTTCTTCTACATGATCCTGCACTCTACATCTAGAGTCAACTTCATCAACAATTTCTTCACACATTTTTACCTTTGCCTTTCCTTTCCTTTGAATTTCTTCAACACCTGTATACTCATTTGGTGATCCTATATACCACATGTTTTGCTCATCAAATGTTACATCTTTAGTAACAAGAAATTGCTTTGTGGATGGACTCCACAACCTGTAACCCATTTGTCTATCATCATATCCAATAAACACATACTTCTCTGCTTTTGGTTCTAGCTTATGTCTTAATTGTGAAGGAACATAAGCATATGCAATACATCCAAAAACTTTACAATGATCAAGACTAGGCTTCTTACCCCACCATGCTTCATAAGGGGTTCCTCCATCCAAAGCTTTGCAAGGCAACCTATTCACAAGGTATGTTGCAGTGTTAATGGCCTCTGCCCATAAGTAATTTGGACAATTCTTTTCCTTCATCATGGCTCTTGCAAACTCTACAAGAGTCCTATTCCTCCTTTCTGCTACTCCATTTTGTTGAGGGGAGTACCTGCAAGTCACTTCTCTTTTGATACCTGCATTCCACAAATAATCATCAAACTCTTTTGAGAAATACTCTCCTCCTCCATCTGATCTTAACCTCTTTAGCTTTTGTCCTGTGATCCTTTCTGCATAAGCATGGAAATGTTTGAATGTCTTGAAAACTTCTGATTTATCCTTGATTACATACAAAGTAATCCACCTGGTTGCATCATCAACAAACAATACATAATATCTGGATCCATTTATGCTATAGTCCCTTGAGGGACCCCATACATCTGTATGAACCAATTCAAGCATATTTGAATACTTGTACCCTGATTTGTTATAAGAACTTTTATGTGCTTTACCTAATTGACAAGCTTCACACTTGTACACCATATGTTGCCCTTCAATGTTTGGCAATCCAAGCACCACCTGATTCTTTGACATCTCCTTTATAGCTCTCTCATTGAAATGACCTAGCCTCTTATGCCATAGGTCTAATTCAGATACCTTTTGACCTCCATAGGTAAACAATGCATGTCCCACATTACCTTGGACCTTGAGAGTGAACAATCTTCCTTCCTTTTTACCTGCAACTATGGTTCTATATCCCTGATTTGGATCTTGTACATAAACACCATCATTTGTGAATCTTACCTCATATCCTTTCTCCACAATTTGCCCTACACTTATCAAATTTTTAGGAATAGTAGGGACATAAAGTACCTTGCTCAGAAGTGTACTTCCACTCTTTGTCTTCACTGATCCAATGCTCTCCACTTTATGTTTGGTATTGTCACCTGTTTGAACTGTGTGTCCATTCACCCTTGCTTCCATATCAGTCATCAAGGATAGATTCCCACTCAGATGGTTGCTGCACCCTGAGTCAATATAAAACACTCTTTGATCTTCTCCCATTGATTCATGAGTTGCATTCAAGATAAGAGTCATGTCATCCTTCTGATCTGATGCATAATTGTAATAATTATTGTTGTAGGACTGAGACTGGAAGTTCCTTCCACCTCCTCTACCATATGATGTCCTACCACCTCTTCCTCTGAAATTACCTCTTTGGTTTCTGCCTCCTCTACCTCTTTGACTATAATTCTGATTGTTGTATCCTCCATCTTGATTATTATACCAACAATCATTTGCCAAATGATTTGTTCTGCCACAAATCCAACAAGCTTTAGCATTATCTTTGTTCTTACCTCCTCTTCCTTTACCTCTGAAATTTGTCTTCCCTTTTGTGAAGTTGGCTTGATTTGAATTCCCTTCATCATTATTTGATTGCTTTCCTTTGCCATTCTTTTTCTTGTCTTTGGAGTACATAGCTTGACTTGTACTTCTATCATTGTCTCCTTTAAGATCCTGCTCAAAGGTTAGCATGTGTCCTAGCAATTGATTAAGGTCAGGAGTAAAGTGATCAAGTGACAACTCTATGGACAAGATAAAAGGCTTCCACTTCTCATCACCTCTTAGACCTGTAAGTATTTGTCTTACCAACTTTTCCTCTTCAATATCTTCATCCACTGCTCCCAAGCTATCTGCAATATCTTTCATCCTTGCCACATAATCTGAAATTGATTGTGAGCTCTTCTTCTTGAAGGTTGTGAA
>CM035420.1:145077026-145084526 GCA_020310875.1 Ceratopteris richardii | reverse complement strand
CTATCTATCTATCTATATATCTATCTATCTATCTATCTATCTATTGATGGAGAGTGTTAATCTCCAAAAGAAAAACCTACTCTTCAAATTAGAGCACCTCTATATCAAGAGTAAGTCAAAACCTTTACCAATTTTGAGGATCAACATTGAATTATAAGGATTCTCAAAAATCTGTGGAAAGGATGATTCTACAGAAAGTCTGCTGCACATATATTTCTCATTGACTTATCAAATGTGTAAAGTTTTTTATAAAACTTTGCACAAGGTGTCGCCAGAAGATTGCGCACCTCCTCCAAGTCAAATCACTCCAAAACATTTAGTAGATTTTCAGAAATCAACTTGACAAGTCACCTATGTCTAAAACTGTATTTTTGAGAAGTCGATTTAGACACCTATAACTTCTAAGACATAGTTCTCCAAGAGTAGAACCCGTTTAAGAAAATGCTTTAAGCCACAAGTAGCTTACCTTCCAACTTAAAGATTAAGTGCTTACTCGCTCAAAACTTTAAACTATGGAAGGAGAACTGATCAAAACATTGACTTTGAATTTTGCGCCTATTACAGGAACCAATAAACACTTCTTCACATACAAATGTTCCTACACATAATTCTCTCGGCCTGATCACAATTGAAAGCTAAAAATTTGTACAGAGGTCAATGACCTATAGACTTAGACTTGTACAAAAGCATTTCACAAAGGATCTAACACAGAAGGAGAAAACTCAGAAACATCGGGCGCAACATTTTCTTCATTTCTGAGAATTTTACATCTAGTGATGAGAGAGACTTAACTCACTTCTAGGATGGCTAAAAACTCATACAACTTCTGATTACTCTATTCTCATCCTCTCTCATACTTGTACCGACATTTTCAATAGTATTTATAGGCAAATATTTACAAACTTATGACTAATTAAAAGTATAAGTGACCTATATCTGAACTTATGTACATATGTGTACATTTCTTTCAACTCCTGAATGAAACTTCTTCTATGCTTCAAAACTTGATCTTGTCTTCATTCTTTGACTTCCAAAACTTCAATTGTTGATTGCTCTGCACCAACAGCTCCCCCTCAATCATCAATTGAGGTTTTCTCTATTTTCTGTATGCCTGCCATGTCTTTGAATCTCTGTACCTTTGGTCCATCCAAGCTTTTGGTAAGCATATCAGCTATCTGATCTTTAGTTGAAGTATGTATGACTTCAATGTCTTTGTCCATCACCTTCTCTCTTAGAAAATGGTACTGAATCTCAATGTCTTTGGTCCTGGCATGAAAAACAGGGTTAGCTGAACTCATGTTATCTCCATGAATAGTAGGAGTACTCTGAATGATATCAAAACTCTTCATCAGAGTCTTAAGCCATATCACTTCCTTTGCAGCTTCAACCATGCCTTTGTACTCAGCTTCTGTAGATGATAAAGCAACTATGTGTTGCTTCTTTGAACACCAAGAGATTAACTTATCTCCCACATAACACATGTATCCATAGGTTGATCTTCTATCATCAGGATTACCTGCCCAATCTGCATCACTATATATTTTGATATTTGTATCTGATGTAAAACCATAATACAAACTCTCTTTGAGTGTACCCTTAATGTACCTCAACACTCTTTGACCTGCAATCCAATGTTCTTTTTTAGGACAATGCATGAATTGAGACAAAACCCCCACTGCATATGATAAATCAGGCCTAGTTAATGTAGCATAGATAAGACTACCAACCAAACTCTGATATAACTTCATATCCTTTAATTCTTCTCCACCCAATCTGCTCAATTTGTGATTCACCTCCATTGGAGTAGGTGCTACCCTGCAATCATTCATTTTAAACTTGATTAACAAGTTCTTCAAATAGCTTTCTTGAGTCACATACACTCCATGTTGAGTATATGAAATCTCCATGCCCAAGAAATATGACAAATCTCCCAAATAACTGATTTTAAATTCTTTCTCCATTTGCTTCTTTAGGCTTTGAATGCCTTTCTCATCTATACCTGTAAGAATTATATCATCAACATATATGCACATGTAAATGAACCCATCATCACTTGCTTTAACAAGCAAGCTACTATCTGCCTTAGATACTTGAAATCCAAGTTCTTTCAAGAACTTCACAAGTCTATAATTCCATGCCCTTGGGGCCTGCTTCAACCCATACAAGGCTCTCTTGAGCTTACACACATGATCTGGATACCTCCCATCTCTGAATCCTTGAGGTTGCTCCATGAAAACATCATCTGAAATGTAACCATTAAAAAAAGCATTTTTCACATCTAATTGACATAATTTCCAACCTTTACATGCAGATATGGCTATGAGTGTCCTGATGGTTGTCATCTTTGCCACAAGACTATAGGTCTCATCATAATCAATATCATATGTTTGAGCAAACCCTTTGACAACAAGTCTAGCTTTGTACCTAGACACACTTCCATCTGCAAATCTCTTTGTTTTGTAAACCCACTTGCATCCAATGATCTTCTGACTATTTGCTTTAGGAACCAAATCCCATGTCTGATTCTCCAATAATGCATCATATTCTTCGTGCATAGCTTTCTCCCAATTTTCCTTACCTTTTGCCTTTTCATATGTAGAAGGGTCTTCATCTGCTTTAATCATATAAACATAATCTTTTGTAGCCAAAAAAGAAGTGTCATAGCTATACCTTGTAGGTTGCCACTTATGTCTTGATGACCTTCTGAGTTCTCCACTCCTTGAGGTTTCTGGTTCTTCACACTCAGGATCAAATCTTGGCATTTCTTCAACTTCAACCTGCACTTCATTATTCTCTTGTTCATCAAATATCTGAACCTTTGATTTACCTTTCTTTTAACTCACAATTTCTTCATCATCTCTATTAATATTGATAGTACCTGCATACCAAGTACCTTGCTCATCAAATGTAACATCCTTAGACACAATGAATTGCTTTTTGGATGGACTCCACAATGTATAACCCATCTGCTTGTCATCATAACCAATGAATACATACTTTTCAGCTTTAGGTTCTAATTTGTGTCTTAATTGTGATGGCACATATGCATATGCCAAACATCCAAATACTTTGCAATGGTCTAATGTAGGTTTCTTACCCCACCATGCCTCATACGGTGTCATACCTTGCAAGGCTTTACATGGCAACCTATTGACCAAATAAGTAGCTGTATTTACAGCCTCAGCCCACAAATAATTTGGGCAATTTTTCTCCTTCATCATGGATCTTGCAAACTCAACAAGAGTTCTATTCCTCCTCTCTGCTACACCATTTTGTTGAGGGGAGTACCTAAAAGTAATTTCCCTTTTTATACCTGCATTCCACAAGTAATCACTGAACTCATTAGAGAAATACTCGCCCCCTCCATCTGACCTTAATCTCTTCAACTTATGACCTTTAATTCTCTCTGCATACACATGATAATGTTTGAATGTACTAAATACTTCTGACTTATCTTTGATCACATAGATAGTAATCCATCTGGTAACATCATCAACGTAAATCACATAGTACCTTGAACCATTGATACTGAAATCCTTTGATGGTCCCCACACATCTGTGTGTACCAACTGAAGCTTCTCTGAATACATAAAACCATGCTTGGAGTAAGATTGCTTATGAGCCTTACCTAATTGACATGCCTCACATCTGTATGTCATATGTTGACATGTAACATTAGGCAATCCAAGCATTGAACCTTTGTTAATCATATCTTTGATACCTCTTTCATTGAAGTGTCCAAGCCTCTTGTGCCAAAGATCCAACTCAGAGATCTTATATCCTCCATAAGTGAACAAGGCATGACCAACATTACCTTGAATCTTCAATGTGAACAATCTTCCTTCTTTCTTCCCTAAAACAATTTGTTTATACCCATTGCTAGGGTCTTCCACAAATACTCCTTCATTAGTGAATCTCACTTCATAACCTTTTTCAACAATTTGTCCTACACTTATCAGATTCTTAGGAATTGTAGGAACATACAAGACCTTACTCAATAAGGTGCTACCATCCTTAGCCTTCACTAGTCCAATTGACTTCACGTTATGCTTTGTATTGTCACCTGTTTGAACAACATGATTAGATACCTTATTTTCTAAATCAGTCATCAATGCTATGTTACCACTCAGGTGATTGCTACACCCTGAGTCAATGTAGAAGACTCTTTGGTCTTCACTTTTCCTTTCACAAGTTGCATTCATTATCAATGTTGAATCCTCCTTCTGATCTGAAGCATAATTGTAGTAGGTATTGTTGTATTGTTGACTTTGGAATCCTCTACCTGCATTTCTTCCAAAATAACCCCTACTACCTCTACCTCTGAAATTACCTCTTTGGTTTCTGCCACCTCTTCCTCTTGAATTAAAATTCTGATTATATCCACCATTATTCTGAGTATTATGCCAACAATCATTAGCTAAATGATTTGTCTTACCACAAATCCAGCAAGCTTTGACTCCATCTTTGTTGTTCTTGCCTCTTCCTCTACCTTTGCCACCTCCTCTTCCTCTTAGGAAGTTGGCTTGACTAGTTGTGCCTTCATCTTCATTTGCTTGTTGCTTTCCTTTGCTAATTTTCCTCTTATCCTTTGAGTACATTGCATGACCTGTACTCTTGTGACCTTCACCTTTGACATCCTGCTCAAAGGTCAACATATGTCCTAGCAACTGATTTAAGTCAGGAGTAAAATGATCAAGTGATAATTCAGTAGACAAAATGAATGGCTTCCATTTGTCATCACCTCTCAAACCTGTAAGGATTTGCCTTACCAATTTATCCTCCTCAATGTCTTCATCTACAGCTCCTAATGCATCTGCAATGTCCTTCATTCTGGTTACATAATCTGAGATGGATTGAGAGGCCTTCATCTTGAAAGTAGTAAATTCTGCCCACAAAGATGGCTTCCTTGACTTTGTGGTATTTTGGAAATGCTCCTCCAAAGCATTCCATATATCACTTGCACTTTCAAGACCTCTAATGTGAGGTAGCAAGTAGTCATTGACTGCCATATAGATAATACTCCTAGCTTGAGCATTCATCCAATTCTTCAAATCTGACAATTCCTCCCTAGTTGGAACACTAGGATCTCTGAATTGAGGCTTTTCTTCTTCACCTATAATATATCCTATCAAATCTTTGCTCATTAGATGAGCTTCCATCCTCATTGACCATGCTGGATAGTTCTCTTTATCCAATTTCTCTATCTGAAGAGAATCTCCCATCCTTTCTTGTCCTATGTATTGAATTCTTTAAACTTTATGAGTAACAGATGTACCTTTACTTCGAATAATACTCCTTCTGGCTTCCTTGATGTCGTATGACCTCCTTCTCAAGCTTTGCTCTCAAGCTTTCACCTTTTGAACCTTCAGATGTTGAATTCTTTGCACCTGCAGCAGTCGGGATCCTCCTTCCTTCAATTCTGGTGCTTCCTGCTCTGATACCACTGATGGAGAGTGTTAATCTCCAAAAGAACAACCCACTCTTGAAAGAAGAGCACCTCTATATCAAGACTAAGTCAAAACCTTTTCTTTACACATACCCTCATGATCTCTCTCTCTCTTTCACACTCTCCTTCTACTCTCTCACTCACACTTCTTTTACACCCAAACACACACATGCACTTACACACACATACACACATTCACCCTAGCACCCATCCCATTCTCCACTTAACCCACAACCCTATTTCCCACTTACCCTCTATCATTCATGCTCTCACCCATTCATGCACAATTGTTTGCCTTCCCGCCTTGAGTTTCCCCTTTTGCATTACTATTGTTTTGACCCCAAAATGATCCCAAGTTTAAGCTTAAAACAACCCCCATTCAAACGCATTTCTGCCTACGTGTAAGCATGTGCAAACCTTCAAAGGGGATCCTAGGTCAAGCGATCTTGAAGTGGGAGTTCATTCATAATAACTTTATCATAAGGAACTTTCAGCCTTGGTTCAAGGAGTTGCAGCCCCTGGGGTTCCTTGAAGAATGCAGAGTACCGATGGGCTTACATTTCCTAGTGTGTGGAAATTATTTTCCCCCTTCCCCCCCCCAAAGTGTGAGTGACTTCACGTCCTTTAGAGGACCATAGCCATCCATTCGAAAACACTTACCTGTACAATCACTCATATACGTTGATGTAAAAAACACGTACAGACACACATACACACTTTAATCAATGTAGTCACATTCTTTCTCACAAACAGACAGAATCTTGCAAACATCAGGGACAACAGAGGCGACAACATAATCTCTGCATATTCATTGCCCGTACGCCCATAATACATACATCAAGTTGCATCATCTTCTCGCGACCATATGCCATGTACAGTTCGGTTCCCCTTTCTTTTGGATTATACGTGATTCCTCTATCACCTTAATACCTTCAGTTATATAACATGATGCACGACAAGTCTACAGAAATTTAAGAGGAACATTTCCACACCATTCCTCGGGGTAGCCCTCATATGATACTATCTGCCACAGTTCAAGTTTTTCTCATGAAAGTGTTGGGTCCCCCTCATTCATCAGCACATATGCCATCCTTGAACCCCTCTTCTTGTGAATGAGCCACATCCCTCCAGCTCCCGTTGACTGAATTCTCCATGCTTGTCTTCCTTTTTGGTCTAGGCAACAAAATCCCAAATGTTATACATAATAGTGATGTGCAGCTTCTGCGACCAATTGGAAATCCTCAACGCATGGAGAGTACAGATGATTCACAAGCCTACTTCATGCCGATTCTACAAGAACCCAAAAAGTGGTACTGTAGTCCATGATGATCGGGATTTCTGAACTTCTCAGAATGCTCCCTTTGAATGCTCAAAGCTGCACACAAAAGAAAAGCAAAAATGCATTTCCCCCCTCTCGTTCCAGCAAAAACTGAACGTCCCCCCCTTCTGGTGCCGTCCAGTACCCACAAGAGATGGTCGCTCCCTTAATAGAACAAAAGGGAGGCCTTTGGGCCGGAAGAAAAAAAACTGAGGGTGACCTCCTTTGACTGGTCTTCCACTTTCCCAGCCTAAAACACGGAAGAAGCCCCCCCCCTTTCTTTTGTTCTCCTCGGTTCCTTGTAGACAACGAGCAAAGAATGAGGGCTGCCCCTTCTATCCCACAGTTCTGTTCTCTAATTCCACAACACCTGTAGATGGCCTAATCGAGATTCCTCTACCGACTTACTCAATGTATCCTTGGTGTTCACTCCTGTAGGCTGCACCTAGCTCAGACCTTTATCTATGAAGATAGCCATATCTTATTCGTTGCGGCTAAGCTACTTGCTTCCTCCCCTCCTCTGCTATCGTCGTGGAGAGAGTGACACCCTACAACGACAGAGTTCTCCCATTGAGGATGAAGTCCCCCAAAAAGACAGCAGCCCCCCGAAAAAAAACCCAGCACAGGTGTTTTTTTGGCAACACGAACCCCCTTTTTTCCTTCTTTCGATGTGTCCTGACTCCTCTTCTTCCCTCCTTGGAGTAATGCCGCTTGCCAAGCTTCAAAACCCTGCCCC
>CM035420.1:144899526-145069526 GCA_020310875.1 Ceratopteris richardii | reverse complement strand
CGCTTCACCCTTCTCATCGAACAAAGCAACCATGTTTGCGAAATTGCTCACATAAACTGATTTTACTTAGAGCTTTATTCTTGAAGTTTGCATACTCTTTTCAAACTTTCACTCACTTTGATACCTCTTCTTCAAACCAACTCTCAGGACTCCTATTTCAAAATCTTTCAAATTCATGCATACATATTTTGCACATCTAGACTCATACCAAAATGCATTTAAAATGCTTCAATTAGCTTTCATATTTTTTCTAGAGAAAGCGTAAAACTTCACTTACTTTTAAAATCTTTGTACACTTTCATCTTCAAGTTTGCATGGATGCATTCATAAAACACATCTAAACATAAAAAGATTTTGGTTCCAAGTATTTCATCCATAGTAAAGAACATACAAAAAGAACTCAAAAAAGAACATCTTCTTTGAGATTTTCATAAGTAAGTAATGGGAGCAAAGGCTTCATAAAACACACCACACAAGACATAGATTCTAGTGGGGGTGCATTAATTGAGAAAAAAAAACGTGTTTAGAATATAATGAGAAATTTAAAGAAATGATGTTAGATCAAATGCAATGACTCAATAAAAGTTTGAAATAGTCTTATCTCCAACTCAAGCAATAGGTGAGATCTTTGAAACTATGCAAACAACGAGTAATAGTTTTAAAGTGTTGAAAGAGATAATGGATTATGACGTATCAAGTTTGAAAACAAATTTCAAATCTTTTCCAACCAAGTGAAAGAAATTCAATCATTCAAGTATAAACATGAACATCAACTACAAGGCCAAAGTATGTCTATTTGAGCTCTTGATAAAAAACATTCATTCCACCATAGAAAATCTACCCATAGAGATACACATAGAATATTGAATCCACTTATAAGATAAATTATGATGTGATTAATTTGCCCATGTGTTTTGGGATTGTATTGCATTTGAGAATGCTTGTAGACTTAAATTGGTCATTAATTTGCAATTACCTTGACCATTTACCTTTGCACTTGAATTTAGGAAGAGATGGGATGATGCGATATTTTAAGCCAAGATAAGTTAAAATATTTAGAAAACAATGGATAGTAAATAGATATGATGATGAAAATGATTTTAAGAAAAATTCTAAGGTACCAATTGAAAATCAAGTGAAATGTCTTGAAGAAATCAAAAGTGAGCAATTCAAATTGGAAAAAGACAAAGTGGAATAAATTTTGCAATGATTGAAAGAGGATGAGAAAGACTATGAAAATTCAATACAATTGAAATCTAATAAGAATGAATATTATTATGAAGTATGTGATACAAAGATTTTAGATAATCACTAATTATTTGATCAAGAGAAAGTGAAAACATTAAGATTTCATTTGATCCATGACATTAACTATCAACATAATAAAGTGAAAATGAGAATATCAAACAAGAAATTGATGAGGATGAGATTACAAAGAATGACCAAAATCTTCAAGAAAAAGAAAATCAAGTTCTTGAAGATATTATCAAACAAATTGATAAAATATGAAAAAAATCCATAAGAGCTTCTAATCTATTTAGGAAAAAAAGGATTTTAATTTAGAGGAAATTGAAGAAATGATAAAGAAAACTTGATGAATGAAGAAAATTTTGAAGGTTATTCAATATGATCAAGTATCAAAAATCAAGGTGAAGAGATCAAAAGATATGATTCTAAGAGAGAATTGTAGTGATGACTAAAAGTAAACATGTTTGTTGCACTTGTTATTTTGTTTCATTATACATGGATTAGATAAAAAAGCTTCTTCAAAATTATCATTTTTTATGATCATGATGATGGAATCAGATCTATGAAATTGATTTGCATGATGAGAGGGATCAGAATGTGGCACATTAAACATTGCAACCTTTAAATTTCCATTTTTGCACCATGTTCAGTATTTTTGCTATTATACTATGCACAAAAGGATGCACATAGACATTGCTTTACTTCCAATTGTTTCACATCTATTTGCACTTGTAAATAGCATGAAAGAGTAATTTTAAGTCGATTTTAAACTCAACAACGACAATCCATTTCCCTTATTGGCACCATGAGTGTTTTTGAAACATGCATATAAAATATATATGATTGGGTCTCATTACACGAAACTATATGAAGGAATATTTTTTTGAGCTTTACATATGCACTAAAATTAATGGAAAGGACTGATGTATATGCACAAGAAATGTATGTAAGAGAATGTGCCACTTCATCAAAAAATATCAAATACCTTGTCTTTTGCATCATATTTTTACCATGCATTTCAAAGTATGCAATTCTTAGGGATACATCATAATACGTTGCATACGGATATTGCTTATCTTCCCATGAACTTGATAATTGATTTGCAAACTCAATGTTCATATGAAATGTGACTCTATCTTTGAAGCAAAAAGAAGGTACTTACTGCTCCATCGAGGATGATCTTAAAGTTTGGAGGGGGTGAATGTCATAGAGGTTACATTTCAATTCTTATGGAAACATAACCTAAAATCTATCCAAGGAATCTATTTAAGCTCAACTACTTATTTGGAGGTATTCAAAGCATTATCAATTCATATGAACAATTTCAAATCGAAAAGAATCACAGCCTTGTGTAAATTAATGTCGCAAGCATATCCCATCATTTGGAATTAGCCATTTAACCAGCAATAATGAACGTCCAAATCTACAAGTTAATGACATCATAACATTGTTTTTTCTATAATTACCCAATAAACTCGTTTATCCTTCCAATTAGTACTTGGCTGAGCAGATTAGGGAACAAAATGTTGATATATTTTTGTAATGATGTACATGAACAGAATTAGGACTCTGAAGGCACTTTTTTACATCTTTAGGAGGTTTTTTGGCTCGAGTTGTATATGCTTTTATGTTGGGTGTGTGTAGAAGTGCGAGAGACACACAAGAAGCACACACAAGGAGCACAAACGCAGCAAGACACACGGAGAAGATGATGGCTGGAATAGCTCTCTCTATTGATCGATGAACTGAACTCAAGTAACAGTTGAATAATATCCCTAAGTACAAAGTACCACCACATATGAGAGTATCAAGTATGTGGTAACATGGGGAAAAAACCTCTAGCCAGCACTAGAGTAAAAAGTGCCCATGTATAGGGAAAAGGTTCACATCAAAGCTACTCGAGGAACACATAAGTGTAACAAACCCCCCTGGAGCGAATGATGTGAACACATACAGGGAGTGACAGATCAGCCACCATAAGGTAACAAGCCTAAAGCTTTGCGAAAAGCTTCAAACTTTTCCCGTGGAGGAGCTTTGGTGAATATGTCTACCACATTATCTTGTGTAGGCACATATACAAAATCAATATCTCCTGCATGAAGGCGCTCTCTCACATAATGATAATGCAACTCAATATGTTTGGTCCGTGCATGAAACACTGGGTTTCGTGCAACAGCCAAAGCACTCTATCTGTGAGAATATGCGTGGCAGCATCAATCTCCATGCAAAGATCCATCAATAGGCGTCTCAGCCATATACACTCCACTGTAGCTGTGAAAACTGCCCTGTACTCAGCTTCACAACTTGATGTCGCCACTGTAGGTTGCTTCTTACTCAACCAAGATATGCATGAGTCTCTAAGGAAAAAGAAATTACCACTAGTGGACACGTGAGTATCATAACAACCAGCTCAATCACTATCTATAAAAGCATGCAAGCATGGCTGAACATCTCTACCATAAAAGAGACCTAAGCTCAAAGTGCCTCGAAGATATCTAAACACACATTTCATCGCTTGCCAATGCTTAGTGCCAGGGCTATGCATGAATCGACTCAACTGGGAAACTGCATACTGTATATCCGGCCTTGTGTTGCATGCATATATAAGACATCCCACAGCTTGTTGATAAAGAGAAGTGTCAAATGCATCACTGGAATCCTCAACTGAGAACCTGAATCCTGTCTCAACTGGTGTGGAAACTGGCTTACAATCCTCAAAATCAAAACGCTGAAGTAGTTTTTCAACATACTTTGCTTGATGCATAACAATTCCCCCCTCAACGGATACAAACTGGATGCCAAGATAGTAGCTCAAAAGACCAAGATAAGTGACATCAAAAGTATGCTGCAAATCAGCCATAAGAATGTCAAGTTTTGCATCACATGACCCAGTCAAGAGTATGTCATCGACATAAAAAACAAGCACTATAAGATCAGCCCCATTTTTTCGTACATAGAGTGTGCTTTCAATCGGACTACATGTGAAGCCAAGAGCAATCAAGTGCTTATGTATTTTGTCATACCATGCACGTGGAGCTTGCTTGAGACCATACAAGGCTTTATGCAAGCGTCAAACCATATGCTCTTTCCCTTTCATAGAAAATCCAGGAGGTTGCTTCACATAGACCTCTTCTTGCAAATCTCCATTCAAGAAGGCTGTTTTTATGTCCAATTGATGCACTTTCCAACCTCGATGGGCAGCCAATGCAACCACGGTACGAATGGTATTCATGCATGAAGTAGGTGCAAAAGTTTCCTCATAGTTAATGTCATATTGTTGTGGATATCCTTTGGCAACCAATCTAGCTTTGTAGCGATCAATACTACCATCAGATTTTCTCTTGATCTTGTAAACCCACTTTGTACCAATAGCATTCTTTCCTTTTGGCAATTCACATAACTCCCAAGTACCATTCCTATGTATGGAATCCATTTCTGATTGCATAGCACTCATCCATTGTGGATTGTCACATGCATCTTCAAAAGAAAGTGGTTCTTCATTACATGCTGTTGCAATAAGAGAATAATCCACAAAATTACTTGATGCATGGTGAGAGCTTGATCTTGTTCTACCAAGTAAAGGTGCACTCAATTTGCTGTCCTGCAAAGTTTGTTTCAGCCACTTTGGCATAGATTGTGCACTCTTGATAGACATGCGTTCATTATGTAAAACATCTTCAATATGTACATCATGCATGGGCTGAATTTCATGCTCAGTTTCAGCCATATTTTGACGCAAATGTTCAGCCATATGTGGCTGGAAATTTCCAACAGTTTTGATAATTTTTGTCTGAATTTTTTCAGCCATGTTTGGCTGGACATTATCTGCATTTTCAGCCCTATTTGGCTGGAATTTTTCAGCCCTTTGAACCTCAGTTGGCTGGTCTACATGGCCATAGTCAAGCGCACCATTTTGGAACAAAGGCATGAGTGTATCGAACACATCTTGTGAGCTAACTGTTGGCAGTTTTTTGCATTCAAGTAGAGTGAAAACTGAATTTTCAGCAAATACCACATCGCGACTCACAATAATTGTGTTCGTTAATGGATGGTACAACCGATATCCCCTACTTTCAACACTATAACCAACAAATATACATTTCTTTGCCCTGTCATCAAGTTTGTGACGTTGTTGTGATGGCACAAGAGCATATGCCAAACAACCAAACACACGCATATGACTAACCATAGGCTTATGACCATTCCAAGCCTCATAAGGAGTGATGACTCTCAATGCTTTTGTAGGGCAACGATTCAACACATAATTTGCACACATGACCGCTTCCATCCAAAACTTATGAGAAAGATGCTTTCCTTTAACCATACATCGTGCCATTTCAAGTAGAGTTCTATTTTTACGCTCGGCAACACCATTTTGTTGAGGTGTATATGGCACCGTACATTGGTGTGAAATACCTCTTTCACGAAGAAAAGCATTAAACTCATGTGACATGTACTCACCACCACGATCCGTGCGTAGAGTCAAAAACTTTTGTGAAGAAAAATTTTTAGCCATAGCTAAAAATGCTTTGAAGCAAGAAAATACCTCATTCTTTGCTTTCATAGGATACACCCATGTATGGCGAGTAACATCATCAATGAAGGTAACAAAATATACATGCTTCCCAAAAGATGCAGTCTTGATCGGACCACATACATCACTATGAACAAGTTGCAATTTTCTTGTAGTGTGTGTGTGACTATCTTTTGGAAAAGAAGCACGATGCATTTTTCCAAGAATGCAACCTTCACATGCATGCTTTTCAATGGACTCAAGTGTAGGCAAGCCAATAACCATGTCCTTCTTTTGCAAGTAGAGCAAACTATTGAAGTTCAAGTGACCAAAACAAGCATGCCAAAGCTCCATTTCAGCCATGGAAGAAGTATGAGCAACTAAGGCATTCGAGGCAGCCCTCTTGTATGTATCCATGGGATACAAACCATTACATAATGTACCGGACATCACAATAACATCGCCATTGCTAAAATCATGAACCATACACTTATCATCAACAAAGTGTACATGAAGTCCAGCTTTGGCAATCAATGGAACTCAAATTAAGTTCTTCTTGATACCGGGCACATACAATGCATTTTTTAAGAGAATCATACCTTCGCATGAATCAAAATATTTTATAATTTCTTCTTCCATTTTTGCATTTGATCCCATCATTGCCTATCAAGAAGGGAATCGAGTATCTATTTTGCTTCCGCTTGAGGATCACACACATATCTTTAGTTGGTTTGTCAGCCTTGGCCCACCAATCTTTAATGTATACTTGCATATTCTTCCTTTGAATTTCTTCTTTGTATCTCAGCATGCCTCTGATTTTTCGAAGTCTAGTCTGGTATCGCTAGTTCCCTTTGTTCACTTCCTTCTCAAGATGCTAGAACCTACAATAGAGCTTTACTCTTCACCTCTACGAAATAATGCAGAGCATCTTCTGAGTCCTGACTAGAATTTGATGAGTCATCTCAACCGCAACCCTCCAACTTTTGGCCGGTGAAGCACCATTGGGGAATGACAAGTTCCAAACCAAGGTAATTTCTTGATGGACTAAAGGGAGGGAGAAAGACCTCGAGCAAGCATGAAACCAAGACACTTTCCTGAGCTTGGAAATTAGTTTGAAAGTGAAAATAAGAGGGTAGTGGTCCAATATGGTGAGATCAATGCATTGCACAATGGTAGGTTGGCCCCATTGATGGATAATGTTTTGTGCATTATAGCTTCTATCAAGTCTTGCTTTCCTCAGTTCATCCCTAGAATGAGGGTTTCACTAAGAGAAGCCATTCGTATCTTTGATCTCTACAAGGTCTAGGTGGAGCTTGATTTTGCCCGATATATTTTTCTCCTTGCCATCAATGGTACGCCCCCCTATTGTCCCAGTGATTGGAAAGGATTCCCACCATGTTGAAGTCATCACAAACCATCACATTGTGGGAAAGAACATCCAAAGACATCCAGGTGGCAATCTGCTCTGATTCCCTATTAGAGGCATACATGGAGACCACAGTGAACTGGCAGTGTCCCCCAAACGAGGCAGCAATCCAACGATGTTTTTGATCCTCTTAGGAGTTGACAAGTTTACCCAATAAAAAATTATTTATTCCAATGGCAATGCCACCGACCATTGTAGGGTGTGAAGTGGTAACCCAATCATGAGTTGAAGAGATGTGTTTTAGTCGTTTTTGAAGATCCTCTCCAATAATTTTAATCTCTCTAATATAGATGAAGTTCGGGTTTAGGCTAGTATCACACAACCACTCGCTAATGATGATCGCTCTTGAGGGGCCTCTCAACCCCCCTGGCGTTAAATGATATGATAATCATTATCGATTGTTACCTTCTTTGCAAAGAGGGACCTTATGTTTTTTCTTCTTAGGTTCGTCTTTTTTCCTCAAAAACTAGGGGTCCTGACCGCATATCTTACGCTTAAGGGGGCTATTATTGGCTACCACTTTACCCAATTCCTAGGGGTCTCAATGGCCCTTTCCCCGAATAGGCGAGATTGCATAACGTCCATCTCAAGAATCTCTCCCTCAAGAATACTGCACTTAAGTCTCTTCTTGACACACCCATCTTAGATAATGAGATTCATGAAGTTATTGATATGCTCCCGAAAGGGAAAAGCCGGGGTCCTGATGGCCTCACAAATGATTTTTTCAAATCCTTCAAATAAGTGGTGGCCACTCCATTGTGCATGGTTTGGCAAGAGGCATTGGCTTTTGGTGCACTTCCTGAATGCCTAAACAATGGTGTCATCAAGCTCATCCATAAAAAGATAACAAGAATAGGATAAAAAACTAGCACCTAATCAGGATGCTTCAAACTGGGTACAAGATCCTTGCAAAAGTTATTGCCAACAGAATCTCTTACCACTTGAAGTGGTAGCTTAGTGAGGACCAAAAAGGATTCATCAAGGGTAGATTAATACTTGAAGCTAGCATTGATATTTGGGAAGGTTTGAAACTTGCTGAAGAGTCCGAACAAGATGTGGTGTTCCTTAAAATTGACTTTGACAAAGCTTAGAATAGGTTAGAATTGGACTTTGTGCTCCAATCTCTTAACAACCTTGACTACAATAAAAAATTCATGAAGATGATTGCCATTGCTTGGGAATGCGTCAACACAATTAAACATCAATATTCAGTTATCGAAGGCTATCACATTAAAACTCTCTATAAGGCAAGGGTGCCCATTGGCCTCTATGCATTTCGCTATTTCCATAGAGGGGGTTAGCTATCTTGTGCAACACCACATTGAAATGGGCCATATTAAAGGTCTCTCTCTACCTTTGAACCATGGCCAGATGATCATGAGGTTATTTTCAAATAACATGAATGCATTTGTGCATAATGATTTGATGAGCATTGAAACCTTTTGGGTGACACATTCGGTGTGGCATCTGGTTCCAAAATAAACCACTCAAAAACCGATTTTTGAGCCATGATCGGACTTCCTCCCAAACTGCTTTTTGACCACGACTACCAAATTATCCGAAGGGGTCAAGTCTTTTGCCTACTTGGTATTCTGATGGGCTTTGGCATCTCTATGGAGCAGCATTGGAATTGGATTATTTCGAGAATTGAGAACAAGATAACATATTGGAAGGGCATGCAAATCAACCTCAGTGAGCAGACCATGGTAATTAATACCTTCCTCATCTCCTTGACCATTTATTTTCTATCGTGTTGGAGACTGACTAATCAAGAGCTTAGCAAAGTAGAAAGAATTTGTAGAAACTTTCTTTGGATGGAGGACCACAACAAAAGGGGAGTCCCAAAACTTAAATGGTCTATATGCATCAGGCAAAAGGATATGGGGGTCTAGGAATTATGGATATTGAAGGCATGGCATACAAGTTGGCGGCTAAATGGATCATTAGAGCTTGGTGCAACTGGGAGGCCTCTTGGGCCAAGATCATTTTCAGAACAAGAATGTGATTACACTGGTGGGCCTCCTTGGTTGGAAGGACTTGGGCCTCCTTACCCCTTTATTCTCCCCAATCCCTCTTTTGCATAAAGGCTCGAATTTTGTGCACTCCTTATGTAAGAGTTGGAAGAAGGTCAAACAATTTATCAGAAGCAAAGAAGATTGGAAATGTGTGCCCAATATCAGACAAAATGACTCTATCTGGTTCCCAATCACACACATGAGAGGTGTGGCTTTACGAAACCTCCAAATTGCCAGGTGGCTCTAGAACAAGGATTTTAGAAAGTGGAAACACCTCTCGAAGCAAGAAACTAGCCAATGGATCAGCTTTGAGGACATAGACCCAAAATTAAGAGTGAATCCCACTCCTCATTGGGTGGGATCCTCTGTGCCATCACGGTCTCATTTGGCACAATGGCAATCGCTTGTCCAAAATTCCCAAAAACAAGGTGAACATGGACTACCATATCATGCTCAACAAAAAGTGGCGCCTCACCTGGATAAGGATGCATTGGGATTTGAAGTTTATATCTATTTGGCATCCCCTCATCAAGATCAAAACCTCGGTTATCATGTGGAAAATGCTCCACCATGGTATCTCGATCAATCTAAAGGCTAGCAAAATTTGTGGGGCTCCACAATGGTGTAAGCGATGCCATCACAAAATTTTGGATATTGATCACATCTTCTTTACTTGCCCCAAGTCTCTTTGGCTCTAGCGAACCCTTGGGAATATTTTTAGGCCGTAGGAACGTATTACTTGGAAGCAAGCACTACTGGGTGAAGCCTTTGGCTGCTCAGCGGCCCTCTGGAATCCTATAAGAGGGGAAACCCTCTGGAAGATTTGGAGGGAGAGGTGTTCCGTCAACTTTGGGCACACTACTAAAGAATGGTCAATCGAGAAGTCTCTATTCCTGCTTCGCAAAAGAATCTCCAATTGCAAGATCTCCCCTCCATTTATATATCATAAAGTGTTTCTCATCGACAAGAACAAGCTTAAACCTTAGTGGGCCTCGCATGAGGGGGATCAGAGAGTTATTAGCCTTCTTTTTAATGCTCTCTAGAACTGCAATTGTTACCTCTACTTTGTGGGATTCCGGGGGGCCCCATGGGCGCTACTCTAGTTCATTTGTAACTTTTTCTTTCATTTAATTAAAGTCTAGGAGAGTAGGCCAAATACGAACTTCCTTTTGTTAAAAGAAATATTTTATAATTTTGGCACCATTAGTGATCTTTCATAGAAGAAGTCACCATATAAGATCATTTCCCCAATCTTGAGCTTTCTAGTTTATGTATACTTGATGGAACTCTTTGGTGCTAAGGCATAAATTTTGAGTATGAAGCCCTTCTTTGACGTCACCATAGAAGATCATTGCCCCAGTCTTGAGTTTTCTAGTTTATGTATACTTGATGCAGATCTTTAGTGCTAAGGCATAAAAGATGAGTACGAATCCCATGGGCACTAGTCCCATTCATTTGTAGCTTTTTCTTTCATTTAATTAAAATCCAAAAGAGTAGGCCAAGTTAGAACTTCCTTTTGTAAAACAAAAAACTTATAATTTTGACACCATTAGTGATCTTTCATTGAAGAACTCACCTTATAAGATCATTGCCCTAATCTTGAGCTTTCTAGTTTATGTATACTTAGAGCAACTCTTTGGTGCTAAGGCATAAATAATGAGTATGAAGCCCTTCTTGGAAACCATACCATGATCTTTAGCCCTCTTCCACTTGAGTAGAAAGCCACCTCATAAAACTGGATACTACACAAATGATACAATCATAATGACTCAATGGCTTGATATAAAGCCCACTTCATGGCTCGAAGCTTCAAACAAGTACCCAACCTTGATTCTAAGACTTATTTTGTTGGGGGACGAGCCTCATATCTTTAAGGATCCATTCTGACCTTTCTGTTAAATGTGACTTTCTCTTAGAACATGAAGACATTATGATTGCTTTCTTACTTGAGGATGTCCTAGAGGATCTCTAGACAAGGCAAGTGTGCCATTTCAGCACATCATGATTACATGTGTGAGCTTCATGGATCCATGTACGGAATTAGTCTATTCCCTCATCCATGGCTCTGCAAATTGAAGTCCTTTGTGTTGTCACATGGGTATATTGACGTTTTATATAAACTAAATATCTATATTTTTCATCCGTGTAATCGTGATGGCACTTAGTTTCAAGCCAAAAAACATGACTTTTCAAATTCTCTCACTATTACTGAATAAGGCACCCTCACCTTTTTCTTTGGCCTCTATGTTCTCTTTGAATGAGCAAAGGCTTTTGTGCATGTCCATCAATCAAACTATCAAAGTGAAATGCTCCATACAATGGGCTTTGCATGCATCAAACCCATGCTTAGTTCCTTTGTTATTAAATCACTTGTTAACCTTATAAAAATCCCACTTATATTGGCAATTTGTTCATCTCTTCTCTCTCAAATTTCTCCCGTTATATGGGCAAATATACTCATTAAACACGTAAGTGCAAAAAAGTCAATTTATGTAGGAAAAATAATGGATTAATTGAAGCAATATAATGGCTTTTTTGACACTCCATTTGGGCTTGGTTTCATAAGAGGCATTGGATTTTGGTGCGCTTCCTAAATGCCTAAACAATGGTGTCATCAAGCTTATCCATAAAAAAGGTAACAAGAACATGATAAAAAATGGGCACCTAATCATGATGCTTCAAACTGGGTATAGGATCCTTGCAAACATTATTGCCAATAGAATGCCTTACCACCTGAAGGGGTGGCTTACTGAGGCTATAGGAATGTATTACTTGGAAGAAAGAATTGCTGGGTGAAGCTTTTGGCTATGCAACAACCCTCTAGCGAACCCTTGGGAAGATTTTGAGGCTATAGGAATGTATTACTTGGAAGAAAGAATTGATGGGTGAAGCTTTTGGCTATGCAACAACCCTCTAGAATGTTATAACACGGGAAACCCTTTGGAACATTTGGAGGGAGAGGTGTTCCATCAACTTTGGACACACTCCTAAAGAATGGTCGATCAATATGTCTCTATTCCTCCATGGCAAAAGAATCTCTAATTGCAAAATCTCCCCTCCATTTAGACATCATAAAGTGTTTCTCATCGAGAAAAACAAGCTTAAACCTAAGTGGTCCCTGCACGAGGGGGATGATAGGGTTATTAGCCTTCTTTGTAATGATCTCTAGGACTGCAAGTGTTACGGCTGCTTTGTGGGATTCGAGGGATACCATGGGCACTAGTCCCATTCATTTGTAACTTTTTCTTTTATTTCATTAAAGTCTCGGAGAGTATGCCAAGGCCAAAATTCCTTTAAGAAAGAAAAGGTAATTTATAATTTTGACACCATTAGTGATTCTTCATAGACGAAGTCACCATTTAAGATCATTGGCCCGATCTTGAGCTTTCTACTTTATGTATACTTGATGCAGCTCTTTGGTGCTAAGGCATAAAAGATGAGTATGAAGCCCTTCTTGGAAACCACACCTTGATGGTCACCCCTCTTCCTCTTGACTAGAAAGCCACCTATTACCACTACAAGAAATAGGGGGGGCGTAGCGACCCCCCGAATTGAAAAAAAATGAGGATCGTCGCTTATGCGACACTAGCATCGCATAAGCGACGGTGCTGTTTTTAGATATTTTTTTTTACAGGCATCCGTTGCATAAGTGATGCTTGCGTCGCTTATGCGATGCTAAATGTGTGCGTCATAAATAATGTCGCTAATTAGCGATGTTATTTGCGACGTTGGCAAACTGGATAGCATCGCATAAGTGACGCTCTGGAATGTTAAAAAAATTTTCGATTTCTCCCAGCTTATTTGTGCCGGGATTTGGATGCGAGAGCAAGAAGAGAAAGAGAGAGAGAGAGAGAGAGAGAGAGAGAGAGAGAGAGAGGGAGAGAGAGAGAGAGAGAGAGAGAGTCACACATCTCTTTGAAGCAAGGTATGCACACACACACACACTCTTACACACACATACATATGCACACACACACACATATACACACATAGACACACACACACATACACATACACACACACACACACAAATGCACACACATATACACACGTACACACATAATGTTGCATACACACATGCACACATAATGCATACACATGCACACACATATACATATACACATACACACACATACACACATACACACACACACATATACACACACACATACACATACACATACACACATACACACACATATATGCATACACACACACATAGAGAGACATGCACACACATACACATACATGCACACATATGCATACATAATGCATATGCATATGCATACATAATGCATATGCATATGCATACATAAATACATACTTAGATGCATACACACACATATGCATACATAATGCACATGCATACATACACATACATAATGCATACACACACATATGCATACATAATGCATACACACACATACACACACATATGCATACATACATGCATACACATACACATAGACACATACACATACATAGACACATACACACACATAAATAGATACACACTCATAGACACACACACATACACATAGGCGTGCACACACATACACACACATATACACACACATAAAGACAAAGACACATACACACATAATGATGCATTCACACACGTACACATGCATACACACATACACACACATATACACATACACATACACACATACACAAGTACACACACATATATGCATACACACACATAGAGAGACATACACACACATACACATACATGCATACATATGCATACATAATGCATATGCATATGCATACATACATACTTACATGCATACATAATGCACATGCATACATACACATACATAATGCATACACACACATATGCATACATAATGCATACACACACATACACACATATTCATACATACATGCATACACATACACACATAGACACATACACACACATATACACATACACATACATAAACACATACACACTCATAGACGCGTAGCGACACATACACATAGACACACACACATACACACACATATACACACACATACACACATAGACACATACACACATAATGATGCATACACACACATATGCATGCATACACATACATATGCATACATACATGCATACACATACACACATAGACACATACACACACATAGACACATACACACACATAAACACATGCACACTCATAGATACACATAGACACACACACACATACACACACATATACACACACACATACACATGTAGACACATACACACATAATGATGCATACACACACAAACACATGCATACACACATACAGACACATATACACACACATAGACACATACACACACATATACGTATACACACACACATAGAGAGACATACACACACATACACATACATGCATACATATGCATACATAATGCATATGCATATGCATACATAATGCACATGCATACATACACGTACATAATGCATACACACATATGCATTCATAATGCATGCACACACATATACACATATGCATACATACATGCATACACATACACACATAGAAACATACACACATAGACACATACACACACATAAACACACATAAACACATACACACTCATAGATGCATAGCGACAGATACACACACACATATACACACACAAAAACATACACACATAGACACATAGACACATAATGATGCATACACACACATACACATGCATACACACACATATGCATACATACATGCATACACGTACACACATAGACACATACACACACATAGACACATACACACACATAAACACATACACACTCATAGACACACACACATACACATAGACACACACACACATACACACATATACACACACACATACACACATAGACACATACACACATAATGATGCATACACACACATACACATGCATACACACATACAGACACATATACACACACACATACACACATACACACACATATATGCATACACACACACATAGAGAAACATACACACACATACACATACATGCATACATATGCATACATAATGCATATGCATATGCATACATACATACTTATATGCATACACACACATATGCATACATAATGCATACATAATGCATGCATAATGCATACACACACATACACACACATATGCATACATAATGCATACATAATGCATGCATAATGCATACACACACATACACACACATATGCATACATACATGCATACACATACACACATAGCCACATAGACACACATAGAAACATAGACACACATAAACACATACACACTCATAGATGCACACACATATAGATAGACACACACACACACACATACACACACACAAATACACACACACATACACACACACAAATACACACACACATACACATAGACACATACACACATACACACATAATGATGCATACACACACATACACATGCATACACACATACCCACACATACACGCACATACATACACACACACATGCATACATACACATACTTAATGCATACACACATACATATACACACACACACACACATATATATATATATATATATATATATATATATATATATATATATATATATATATATATATATATATATATATATATATATATATATATATATATATATATATATATATATATATATATATTGATTTCTAACCCATTTTGCTCTATATGCTAGGTATTATGGATCCTAGTAGCGAGAGAAAGGCGAAACTCACTCTCATAAAAAGTTTTATGAGAGCAAGAGTTCCGTCTGATACTCTAGGGGCCATCATGCATGATTACTCAAAGATGTCTGATGATGAGCTGGACTATACAATCCAGATGCTTACTTAGCGATCAGAGGAGGGCTCTTCTGCGGCTCCACATGCAAGAAGATAGCTATCTACTCAAAGGTATGATTTTTTTTTATAAACTTTTTTAATGATATTATAACACATATTTTTATATATTTTTATCTATCTATTTTCAGGACACCTATATCACCTCTAGATCATGATAGCAGAGCAGAGTTGCCTATGAGGACATGCATAGGCACCTTAGGACTAGAGTGTGATATAGAGCCGGAGGGGAACATTGTGTACATTGAAATGGATTGTACTCTTACCTGTGCCTTGTCCACTTACCGTGGAAGTAAGTATAAATTCTACATATAAATTGAAATAAAGATCTTATGTTTTATTTACAATTTTTTTTTGTAGTGAGCATGATGAGAGGGATAAAAAATACGTACTTAGTTCACTTGACACAGAGTTTGGGACAGGATGGTCGCTTAAGTGGTGTCTAAAAGAGATGCGGACACTTATGGCTCATTGTTGCAATAATACACGGTATGCACTGCTTTTATGTATATATATGTGGATATGAGTATCTGTGTTTATGTATGTATGTATGTATATGAGAGAGAGAGAGAGAGAAAAGAGTGAGACTAGAGGTACAAATACACGCAAACACACACATATACATCATACATGCACATTTACACACATATACACATACATGCACATTTATACATACACACACATACATGCACATTTTTACACACACATACACATGCATGCAGTTGCACACATGTAATGAATACACATAAACACATACACATACTCACATACACATACACATACTCACATACACATATACATACACATATACATACACATGCATAATCATATGTACACACACATAGACTCATATAATCATATTTACATGCATATATACATATACACATGCATATATACACACACACAACACATGCATATGCACATATAGATACACATACATACACAACACATGCATACGCATAAATAAATAAATAAATAAATCCTATTTCCTGAATCCTAAATTGAAAACACTAATTTCAATATTAGGGTTTTAAAACTCCTAATTTAAAAACTCTAATTCAACCTTTTAGCCATATGTTTGAAGTATATGTACACATTGCATCTATTCCTCCGACGTCCTACTAGAGAGATGTCTCTCCTCCCAACCTTATGCCTCTATATATAGCTACTCTAATCAAAAAGGATCATAATATATAAAGATATATACACATCATGTAGATACACATACATAAATATAAAATGGAGTAGATATATTATGCATCATACATACATGCCTAAATGCACATGTAAATATATATATACATGCATACATATTTACATGTACACATTTATACATAGACATATATACATATATACATGTACACATCACATATACATGCCTACATGCACCCATAAACATATATATACATGCATACATATTTACATGTACATATTTACTCATAGCAACATATACATGTATACATGTACACAATTATAAACACTTGCATATATTACATGAATACATGAATATTTTACATAAATGCATATGCATATATACACATATGCATACTAACACATGTATATATATATCACACACATGCAAACACATACATATACATGAAATACATATATATACATACTAACATATGTATACATATAATACACATGAATACACACACATATGCATACATACATGATAAAAATTTGCTCCTCGGAGATAAAGCTATATATAAAATAATTAGGCATACCCACGAGCTTCATGTTCTAACTTAAAAGAACATGATTTCATCTCTCTAGTAGGATTCATCATTATTCAAGTTAATAAAAAAACCTATTATGATATCCATTCAGAAGCTTCGAGTTATTGATTGATAACTAGAGTAGAATTTACTATCTAATCTGCTCATATGTTTTCATTATTGCCATCATTTTGGTGAGACATCAATATAGTCTCATCTTCATTATCCTTATTGATTTCATTTATTTCTTCTATTGTTAGATCTATGTTCTCATGAATCACATCATCTATTGAAGGATTAATATCAATTTCTGGTAATTCCTCTTCCTCATCAATGGAATCAACATGTAGAGAATTATCCCCTTCATCAAAAATATTAGTATCCTTATCACGTATAATGATTCTAATTTCTCTTTTAGATGTTGATGTATCAGTATCTGATGCTGAATCATCAAGAGGAATTTCTTTGATCTCTGTAACAATAAATTGTTCAAACAATGACCTACCTCTAGGTTGCACATGAATGACTTGCCACCAACGATGAGCATCTAGGTTTTTATAAAAAAATGCTTGTTCAATATGCCTAGGAAGAATATATGGTTCTTTAGTAGATCGCATTACCTTGGAGGAATCAATTGCCTAAAACCCAAATAATTCCTTTCTTAATGTAGAATTACTACCTTTATACTCGGTTCGAAACCAGTCAACCTTCAAAATGACCTATCAAAATATATAACAACAAAAACCCATTATTATGTGCTTAAAAAAATAACTAACTCTATCATAAAAAATATAAACTTTTTTCTACCTGTTTGAATGTACGAAATGAAATTTCGTAGATACCAACAATAGTTCCTATGTAACCAAGTTCGCTATCTATAAGGTTCATGTCTTTTGAGCTAGCACGTGATAGTTGCTTGAAAGAAGCAACAATACTAGAATTCTCTGTTTTACGTAAAGAATGAATGGCTTTGATTCTAATATGCTGTCCAAAAGCCCACATATTAGTGAACATTCGAGCCTGCAAAATAAATTCAATTAGTAAATAGAAACTAATATACATATATGAAAAAAAATATTATTTTAATAAAATTACCTTTCGTTCAACCTATCATTAACTCTCTTTGCTCATCTGTGATTTCTTCATTATTTGCGTTGGCGCGTTGCAAACGACTATATAGCCAATCAGTCAAAGAAGATATATTTGTAATCTCATTATTATCGAGATTACGTCTATATCTTTTGTTTTTTTGCCTTTTACTTCGGAGATTTTGAAGTTCCTCATACTCGCTAAGGAATGCTTGCATGCATTAGCTACTATATGCTACAAAAGTAGAAACATCATTTTTTTCTTGAAAGTAAATAAGAATGGAACTCCCTTACTTGATAATACCTCATCTGTTATTTTTGAAGAAGACTCGTTGGTCCATGCATGTGGAGCTTCTTCATGAACTCTTTCAAGGTACTCACTAATGTAATACATGCACTCTTCAAGCATCCAACCCTTTGCCATGGATCCTTCTGGTTTCGCTCTTTGTCCCACATAACCTTTTAATATTCCCATAAATCACTCCACCCAAAACATCCATCGAGTGTTGAGAACACTTGCAATCTCTATTTCATCTACAAGATGGACTAATAAATGAACCTAACTATCAAAAAATGAAGTAGGGAGTTCTTTCTCCATCAAACATAGTAGCTCTTTGCATTCACATTTTTTTTTGTGGGATCGAGTTTTTGTCAATCTCTTTGGATGTAATCCACCTATAGATATCATAAAAACAATTATAAAGAAGTTAATTAAAAAATAAAAGATATTCAATATTCATACATATTAAATATAAAAGTATCATAATTACCTTATAAGTGATCCAAGACAATAGATCACATCCCCTACTCCTTTAGTTGTACATCCATCGATAACCAAAGGTAAAATATGTTTCAAAAAGTTATGTCAGTCATGGGTCTTTAACCCAGATAAGCTCTTATCATCTATAGTAAACCTGTTTTGAAAAGATGCTCCATATCTTGTAGGAATCTTAATCAATTGAATTCTATTGTTGATAGTCTGTATCCCTTTTGTTGTAAGTACCAAAGGAGGAGGTGCATAAGTCGTTTCTTGTCGATGTCTATCAAAAACTGGCCATAACTTTGGTTTGGATTTTTTATCTTTCAAATCATTCCTTGATGCTATGGTATCTTTTAGTCCAAAAAGATGTAACCATAGTGAATAACCAATATTTTTGAATATATGAATAGGATCAAGAAGATGAAATATTTTTAACTCTTTCCAATACTCCAAAGAATACCATATTGATATATTCTCTACGAGTGCCAATTTTCCTTTACCTCTCTTCACATACTCATTATCTGAATCATCACTGAAGATTTCTGATTCAGGATCTATCAGAGGTCCATCTGTCCAATTTTTATACCAATCCATAGGCGTCATAGGTTTTGGACACTGACGTGTTTCAAGATTTCCATTAAAATGTATCGCTTCTCTTTTAGATCTTAATGGATGATCATCAGGCAAGAACTGTCGATGTCGAAGATAAATATTTTTGTTGAGATTCTTACTATAGATTGATCTCAACAAATCACCACAATATGGACAAGCTTCATAACCCTTAGTAGATATTTGTGCATCATGAAAATGATAAATATATAATTAGATTAAATCATATTTATACATGCATATTGAATAAAAAAAAATAACATCAATACCTGAACAAACATCATATCCTGGAAATCGTGAATAGTCCAAGCCACAATACCATGAACCATAATATTTCTTTCATTGATGCCTTTTGATACATCAATGACATTAATACCTCTCCATAACTCTTAGAGATCGTCAATGAGAGGAGCAAGATATATATTCATATCTTTAACTTGTCTTTTGCCTGGGATTAAAAGTAGAAAGCATTAAATGTTCCTTTTTAATGCTAAGATATGTCGGAAGATTGTAGTTTATGACTACCATTGGCCATGTTGACCATTTACTGTATTTCATGGAGAATGGATTAACCCCATCTAATGCAACTCCTAACTTTAGATTCTGTGGACTTTGTGCAAATTCAGGCCATGTAGAATCAATATGCTGAAAAGCAACACTATCATGAGGAATTCTAATTATTCCATCAGTACTTTTGTGATCATGTCCCCAAGTCAAAAGCTTTGATAATTCGGGGCTTTGAAACATATGTCTAATCCATGGAGCCAATGGAAAATGTCTCAATACCTTTTTTAGGATTTTACCTTCTTCGCCCTTATATCAACGAGATTGACATTTGGGACATGTCAAAGAGTCTACATATTCACCTCTATATAAAATACAATCATTAGGACATGCATGTATACATTGATAATCTATACCAAGATTGTTGATTATCTTCTTCATTTCATCATGTGAGGTAGGAAGAATATTCTGACTTGGTAGAAACTTTTCAGATAATAACCTGTAAGTTCATCAAAAAAAGATATATAAAAAAAAGTAAATAAATAAATATACAAATGTATATGCATATAATTTTGTATATATGTATGCTTATGTGCATCTTTCACAATATTCGCAAAAAATTTGATTGTTTTGGATCGCCGGATACGATTGTTTGTTTAGGAGGATATGAAGTATGCACCTTCATTGAATGATTTGTCGATTCTATCATATGTTCACTTTGAAAGTGTGAGAAGCGGTCTTATAATTGCTATTCAAAGAATTTGGCACTGTTTATAGGCCATATGATGGTGACCTGGATGAATCGCATGCACAGAGGTTACTCAAAGATAGAGCAACCTGATTATAATGGACTAGTGCCAACAGGATTTGTGGGGTATGCAGTAAACCTCTTGCATGTCAATGATGAGCATTTGAACTTTAGGATACAAAGTGGAAATCATGGTGGCTTGAGAGGATCACTTTTATACAGCTTGTTCAAAGAACTTCAGGTTTATGACAATGAAGTTCTTTGAACAAGCTGTATAAAAGTGATCCTCTCAAGCCACCATGATTTCAACTTTGTATCCTAAAGTTCAGTTGCTCATCATTGACATGCAAGAGTTTTACTCCATACCCAAGGAATCCTCCTCGCACTTTTTTTTCGCCCATCCTTTAAAATTATTTTTCCATCCTTCAAAATGTGTGTATATGTGTGTGTATGTTTATATGTGTGTATTCATTCATGTATATTATGTGTATGTTTATATATGCATGTATATATATATATATATATATATATATATATATATATATATATATATATATATATATATATATATATATATATATATATATATATATATATATTTATTTATGCATATATATATAAATAGATAGAAAATTGAAAAGTATACCTTAATAGTGTCAAAATAGATACATTACTCCATCCAAAACGATTTTGAAGATTGAGAATAAGTAAGCTCGCACTTAGTCATGTCAAATGACTTCCTTCATATGCATGCTTTAGACATTCCTCTCGAAGATATTTCTCATTTTTAGAAACATCAATGCTCTCATTGTCATTTTGATACCAATCCTCAATAAAATCTGCCATGCCATCATCTTCATCATTGTCATACAAATCTTGTACTTTATCGTGTTTTGAATATAGATCTTTCAACCTTGCATATTCCACACGACTACTTTTGCGTAGCCTCCTCATAGAAGCTTCTGATAAATGAGGTTTTACTGGCAATTGTGAATGGTGTGGAGGAATATCATCAACATCATACGTTAGAATCTACACATATAAATAAAACTCATTAGTATTCCATAAATGAATAAAAAGTACACTTTAAATATAAAACTAAGTATATAAATTATTAAATATGGATATAAATTTTTTATTCTCTCTAGCTAAAAGGTGCTTTTGGAGGTCTATGCAATCCATAATTCACTAATCGTTCATCACCTGCATGTAATGTAGTAATAGCATTGACAACTATGTATCTTGATACATCTCTACTCATGTATGGTGATTCATGACTATTTCCACGCTCCTCAAATGTGCAATTAGTCCTTGAACTATTATGTAACCCTCGACTACTATTTATTAAACTTGCTATATTTCCATGTGTGTAAGGTCTTCCATCAATATATAATCTTTCATTTTCTGCATGTAAAATCCTTCTACTAGTAAGGGATGTTGCGTTCAAGCATATTCCATAAGTACTCATGCTTTGAACATAACATGAAAGTCGATGCCAATCTCCCCATCCATATATAGGACCACAAAATGACATAAGAGTGACTTCAGAGTTCGGAGGCACATACAAATCCTCTACAATAAAGAGACCACGACTAGCATTAGTAATAATGGATGGAGCAATCATATAGCGATTACTCCAAAAGTTGAAAACCTCTCCATCTAAAGGAAGTGGTCCTCTATTCCATCCTCCATATCTTGTTCTATCATATGTTTGTACTAAAGAACGATCACGAGCTGGGAATGGATAATCTCCAGCCATTTCAGTCTCTAAACTAGGAGGTAGAGGATTTCTAGAAACCTCTGCTTGTAATTGATGAACAGCAAGTCCATGACGTGTACGAGGTATATTAACATTATGATAAAAATTATCATCATCATCATGATCGAGCAAGTATTCTTGTATATCAACAATAATTTGATTTTGTATATGGTTTTTAAATAAAATAATGACATTAACATATATATATAAAATACATACCCAAGCATTATCACGTTGACCAGGTGATGGTGCACGCTCTAAAGTACCATACTCTACCTCATGTTCAATACATTCCAATCATGGTCTTCGCTATGTGCCATAACAAGAGATACACCAACATATAATATGCTCTCGATAGTAAAATTCATCATAATTCCTATCGGAGGACACATGTGAAGTCGTTGCATGGGTAGGAGGTGGTGGAGTACCCTCTGCTTGATCTGAATCTGCACATAATAAGAAACAAAAAAAAATATAAGTTATGTATCCATCAAATATATTTAAAATTAAATGTTTGATATACTTACAGTATATAGTCATTGCATGATGAGGAGACGGTGGTGGAGTTCCATCTGATTGATCAGAATCTACAAATAATGGTATTTGATATTAATAATCTGATTATCTACATACACAAAAAATTCACATATACATATTTACACATACACACATATTCACATATACACATTTACACATACACACATATTCACATATACACAACTACACATTATTGTGGGATGAATGCATGTATTTTGTATGAATGAGTGTATATGCATGCATGTGTGTGTACATATATATGTGGATATGTGTATGTGTGTTTATGTTATATGTATGTATATGTGTATATGTATACATATATGTATGCATATATGTTTGCATGTATATGTGTATGTAGGGATGTGTATGTGTATGTGTGTGTATATATGTGTATGTATTCTGATTTATTTTTCTCTTTGAGATTAAATTAATAGGAGATATTGTATGGTGGAAAAAAATAAGAGGCGACCTAACATACTGTCACGAGGAAGGAGATAAGGAAGAGAGCTCACACACACACTCTCACTCTCAAGGAGAAGCACACACACAAATTGAGGCAAAGAAGAATGATCTTCTTCTTCTTCTTCTTCTATTACATAAAAGGAATGTACAAGAATGACCTAAAGAACAAGAATACAACCAGTGCAATATATAAAGACCAGTACATAAGGAAAAACCTAATGTCCGCGAATGAGTGAGCTCGCAAGAAACAAATGTGCCATCACTCTCGGTAGATAAATCTAATAAAGCTCAATGAAGTAGCTCTAACATATATCGACGTGACCACTATACATGTCAGAGAAACAAAAAACTGGTACGTGTCATCCTGGATCATCACATGTTGAGCTTGATATCTCAAAACTTCCCCTCAAGCTCAATGCCATATCCTGTAATCCAAGCATCTTCTTAAACTTCTTCAACTTCTCAGCTCCAAGTGCTTTGGTGAAAATATCAGCAACCTGCTCATCTGTTCTCACATAAACAAGATCAATATCACCTGCTAATACCTTCTCTCTGATGAAGTGATAATGTATCTTGATATGCTTTGTTCTAGCATGGAAAACAGGGTTCCGTGATAACTGTATGCTGCTAAGATTATCACAATAGATAGTGATAGGCTTTTGCACTTCCACACCTAAATCTGCAAGTAACGTCTCTAGCCATGATGCCTCACATGCTGCCATTGCAGCACCTCTATACTCAGCCTCAGTACTCAACAAAGCAACAGTGGGTTGCTTCTTACTGCTCCATGTAATAGCTGCACCTCCAAGTGAGAAAAGAAAGCCACTAGTAGATCTTCTATCTGGAGTACTACCAGCCCAATCTGCATCGGTGTATCCATGAACCTGCAAATCTACACCAGCTTCATAAAACAACGCATAATCCAAAGTAGCACTCACATAACGTAGAGTGCGCCTCAGAGCATCCAAATGTGGCTTCCTAGGAACCTGCATAAACTGACTTTCAAGTCCAACAGTGTAGCTTAAATCAGGCCTTGTAATTGTAAGATATATAAGACTTCCCACAATTTTCCTGTACATAGTACCATTTTCCAATGCTTCACCTGATGTAGTATCTAATTTCAAATTCTGATCTAAAGGCATAGAAATTGGCTTACAATCAGCCATACCATACTTTTGCAGCATATTCAAGGCATATTGCCTTTGCGACATCCATATACCTGTTTCTGTATGTATAAACTGAATGCCCAAGAAATAGCGCAGCACACCAAGATCTTTCATGTCAAATTCCTGCATAAGAAGTTTCTTTACCTCTTTGATGCTTTCTTCATTATCACCACCTACAATCATATCATCGACATAAATAGCCACAATAGTGATGCCATCATCAGCCTTCCTTGCATATAGTGAATGATGTGCATCACACATAGAAAACCCAATGCTGGTTAAGTAATCAGCAATCCTTGCATGCCATGCACGCGGAGCCTGCTTTATCCCATACAAAGCCTTTTGCAACCTGCAAACATATTCTAGATGCTTTGAATCTTCATATCCTTGTGGCAGGTCCATATATACTTCTTCCTGTAACTCACCATGTAGGAAAGCATTCTTCACATCCATCTGATGCAAAGTCCATCCTTTTGCTATATCTAATGCAACAAGTGTCCTGACAGTAGACATTTTAGCTACAAGGCTGAATGTTTCCTCATAATCATTGCCATATGTCTGTGCATAACCTTTAGCTACCAATCGTGCTTTATACCTGCTTATGCTACCATCAGCATTATGCTTTACCTTGTAAACCCATTTGCAGCCTATGGATTTCTTTCCTTGCGGCAATGGAGCCAGCTTCCATGTATCATTTTCATAAAGTGCAGCCATCTCCTCATCCATAGCTTTTCCCAATCTGCATTACCAATTGCATCTTCAAAATAAGAAGGTTCAGCATCTTGTATTACCTTTGTCATGTAGGCACAATGGCGAGCCATATAACTATCATATGTCAATCGTTGCACTGAATTACGCATCCTCCCAGATCTTCTTGGCCCTCCGTCACTTCTTCTTGTATCATCTGCATGTGCCCTTCTTACTCCAGGAGTCTTCATAGAGGGCAATCCAAGTTCCTCATCAAGACTCTTTTCTGAACCGCTTGAATCTCCATCAACGTCTTCAAAACCTGCACCTGTTTTACTACTAGCAGAAAGCTTTTCTTTACCTTTCTTGGATGTATTTCATGAATGTGCTGGACTGAAATTTCCATGCAATCTTCCACTCCATGGATTTGAGTTGGAACTATTGCTTGGTGATGCATCCGGTCCACTCAAAACTTGAGATTCTGCACTAGATTTTTCAGCATTTTGTTTGTCATTTGGTTCAAGATTTAGTCCTTCTTTGGCATCTGCATAGAAGCTTGACATTTCATCAAATACCACATCTCTACTCACCTTCACCTATCGTGTGAGTGGGTTATAACATTTGTACCCCTTTTGCTCAAGGGAATATCCAATGAAGACACATTTTTCCGCGTTCGGATCAAGCTTCGTCCTCAACTCATCTGGAGCATGTACATATGCAATACAACCAAAAACTTTCAGATGTGATAAGTTTGGCTTTTTACTTGTAAACTTCTCTTCAGGTGTAACTTGATGTACAACAGCAGTCGGAGTTCTATTCATGAAGTATACAGTAGTATGCACAGCTTCTGCCCAATAACAATGAGGCATATTCTTCTCAGCCATCAAGGCTCTTGCTATTTCTGCAATATGTCTATTTTTGTGTTCAGCAACACCATTCTGTTGTGGTGTGTACCTGCATGAAAACTGACGCCGAATTCCATGATTTTTTAGAAAACTGTTGAACTCATTTGACATGTATTCACCTCCTCCATCAGATCTTAATGTTTGAATGTACTTCCCTGTCTGCTTTTCCACCATAACTTTAAAATTCTGGAAGTGAGTAAACACCTCGCTCTTCTCTTTCATGAAATATACCCATACTTTGCATGTATGGTCATCAATGAAAGTAACATAAAACCTGCAACCGCCCATAGATGTGGTCTTTGCTGGACCCCAAACATCTGTATGTACTACTTTTAGTACATTCTCTCTAACATGCTTGTCATGTGGAAATGATGCTCTTGATTGTTTACCAAATTGACATGCTGCACATACCTTTTGCATTTCTACAACTTTGAAATTCGGTATTCCATGGACAATCTCCTTTGACTGCATCAGTTTCAGCCTTTGCAAGTTTGCATGTCCAATCCCTTTGTGCCATATCTCTATATCTGCAATAACTCCTGCACCTTTCGCAAACATGGCTGCATTCATTTCAGGAATCTTCACATTTAAGGTGAACATCCTACCCACTTTGTTTCCTTTGGCAACCAATCGTCCATCCTGCTTGTACTCTTCTACATATAATCCATCAGCATTGAACCTGACTTGTAATCCCTGGTCAACCATTTGTCCAACAAAAACTAGATTCTTCGTTATATTTGGAACATGCAGCACATCAGTGAGATGTTTTACCTTTCTGTCCTCCATAGACAATGCTATGTTTCCTGTATGCTCAATAGGATGCGATGTGTCATCACCTGTTTCAACATATCCAGGAACTGGCATTTTCTACAAGCTACTAAACCATTCTGCATGAGTGGTCATGTGATTTGAAGCACCTGAATCAACATACCAGATATTATCATTCGATTTTGAAACACCAGCAGACATCGTATTCATCATGTGATGTTGAACCATAAACAGCTTCTCAGAATCATCTGCACTTGTGGATGCATAGTTGTTTTGCTGCCTTCTGTTATTTTGATTCTTTAACCTGCAATCACATTCAAAGTGTCTAGGTTTACCACAATTCCAGCATCCTTTACTATCATTACCTGAATCATTTCTTTGGAAATTTCTGCGACCTCTTTGGCTCCCCCTGCCTCGAAACTGTCCTCTTCCTCTTGCATGATTCTGTTGTTGACCTTGGTCTTGGTTACTGTTTCCTCTTCCACTTCCAAAACCTCTACCTCTGCCTCTTCCTCTGCCAGAGTAGAATACCTCCTCAGAACTGGGCTTTCCTTGGGAGTTTGAATCCTCACCAAGATTCTTTTCTTCAATGATCAGCATAGAGATCAAATCAACAAAATTCGGAATATTTTCCCTGGTCTGTATAGAAGTTCTGAACTGCTTATATGTGCTCCTAAACCACGAAGGCACACTTCCACCTTATCATCATCATCATCTACATTCACGCCAATAGATGCAAGTGACTAACATATGCTTTTGATTTTTAGAGTGTAGTCACTTACCGACATGCTCTTTTTCTCCAATGTATGCAGCTCATTCTTGAGTTGCAATTTCCGTGCCTTTGTATTGGTCTCGTACAAAGTGACCAAACTGTTCCAAGCCTCTTTTGGAGTCTTGGCATCCTGTATGTGTCCAATCATGCTATCTTGTATGCTAATAGATAGCCAATACATTACCTTTTGTGCTCCTTGATTCCATTCCTCATATGCTCTTAACTGTTCTGCAGTCCGATTCCTTTCTGGTAACTGCGGAGCATTTTCATTCTCTCCTTCGATGTACTTCCAGTAGCCTTTTCCCATCAGGAAATTCGTCATTCTGAATCTCCAAGCATGGAAGTTATTCTTGTCCAGCTTATCGCTCATAAGCTGACTCATTCCATTTGCGTTTGCCATTTCTGCAACAATTCACAACACCACAACACACTACAAGCAGCACTTCTGCTTGAACACTGTCGCACTATGACGTGACAGTTCGATCTCAAAAAAACACAGTTTTCGTGTATCAACAGTACACGGAATCGCTTGAAATTCTGACTCTGGAATATATGAGTGTCACCGAACACAACGCAAGTTACAGTTTCTGAAACAGACCCGGTTTTTCTATGGGCCCCACCTTGCGGGCTCGAAACGGAGGTCGAGATGGCTCCGAAAATTTGATCTGACAAAAACTAGTGACCCTAAAGGGGTAACTCTCGAAAATATTTTGAGGTCTTCTACCTTCATGGAGATTTTCATAGCAAACGGAGGCCGTTTGTGAAATCGCGTTTTCTCCACGCCTTGCCACGTAGTATTCACCGTCGCCTTCTCCGCGAGCTCTCTACAACCACGCTGGCTCTGATACCATGTCACGAGGAAGGAGATAAGGAAGAGAGCTCACACACACACTCTCACTCTCAAGGAGAAGCACACACACAGATTGAGGCAAGGAAGAATGACCTTCTTCTTCTTCTTCTTCTATTACATAAAAGGAATGTACAAGAATGACCTAAAAAACAAGAATACAACCAGTGCAATATACAAAGACCAGTACATAAGGAAAAACCGAATGTCCGTGAATGAGTGAGCTGGCAAGAAACAAATGTGCCATCACTCTTGGTAGATAAATCTAATAAAGCTCAATGAAGTATCTCTGACATATACCGGCGTGACCACTATACATGTCAGAGAAACGAAAACTGGTATGTGTCATCCTGGATCATCACATGTTGAGCTTGATATCTCAACACATACCACTTGAGACGTGGCAGTTTTTTCGTTGACAGCTACGTCTTCACGAGTCATTTCCTCAACAGAAGGTACACAAATTATAGTTTATATTTATAATTTTTATATATTTTAGTAATTTTTTACATTTAATTTATGTATTTTTTTCTTAAATAAACAGGCTGCTGCAAAGAAGACAGTGGAGTCGGGCCACACATCGCACCTAGCCCAAATGGACCATAATGGTTTTGTGGCTACATTTGTAAGTATATGTGTTATTGTGAGTATATTTTTTATTTTAGTTAAAATGCAAGCAACTAATCTTTTTTATTTGTTTCAATGCAACGGAAGGATTATGGCTGATATCCTACTAAACATGAGATTGAGTATGCTACACATTTTAGATATTGGCGTTTGAGCGAGTATATGCGAGATCATCCTGATGCCTTTGTGAGTATTATTAAATTTTGTATAATTATTTTATTTTTATGAATGGTTTAATTGTTTTATTAATTTATGTTTGTTATATGTAATACAGGAGTATTATGGAGAGACAGATATGGCTGAGGTGGAGAGACAAACACAGGAGGGACGATCTCGATCGTCATAGGGTGATCATGACAATGAGGATGAGGATGATCAGGATGATAATGATACTGCTCATGATGATCATGATGATGATCATGATGATGATGATTAGGATTTTAGTTGATTATGACATTGGATTATATGGATTGACATTGATATATATATATATATATATATATATATATATATATATATATATATATATATATATATATATATATATATATATATATATATATATATATATATATATATATATATATATATATGTATATATATTTTATCTATATATTTTTCATTTCAGTTATGTTTTGAATTGTGTGTATGGTATTAAGTAATGAAGAGTTTTGTTCTATTGATTGTTATTTTTGTTTATATTAAGCATGTGTTTTAATAATTTAATTATATAATTCATTCATATGTATGTACCTAAGTGTATATGTATGTGTGTGTATATGTATGTATGTGCATGTGTATGTGTGTGTATATGTAGGTATGTGCATGTGTGTCTGCATGTGTATATGTGTTTTAATACTTTAAATACATTCATTCATATGTGTGTACCTAAGTGTATATGTATGTGTGTGTATATGTATGTATGTGCATGTGTATGTGTGTGTATATGTGTTTTAATACTTTAAATACATTCATTCATATGTGTGTACCTAAGTGTATATTCATATGTGTGTATATAATTCATTCATATGTGTGTACCTAAGTGTATATGTATGTGTGTGTATATGTATGTATGTGCATGTGTATGTGTGTGTATATGTATGTATGTGCATGTGCATGTGTAAGTGTATATGTGTGTATGAGTATGTTCATGTGCATGTGTATGTGTGTGTATATGTATGTGCATGTATCTGTGTAACTCTATGTGTATATGTGTGTATGTGCATGTATATGTGTATATGTAGGTATGTGCATGTGTCTGTGCATGTGTATATGTGTTTTAATACTTTAAATACATAATTCATTCATATGTGTGTACCTAAGTGTATATGTATGTGTGTGTATATGTATGTATGTGCATGTGTATGTGTGTGTATATGTATGTATGTGCATGTGCATGTGTAAGTGTATATGTGTGTATGAGTATGTGCATGTGCATGTGTATGTGTGTGTATATGTATGTGCATGTATATGTGTAACTATGTGTGTATGTGCATGTATATGTGTATATGTAGGTATGTGTATATGTGTGTGCATGTGTATATGTGTGTGTACATATGTGCATATATATGTGTATATATTTGTATAATGTATGTATATGCATGTGTATATGTATGAAACATGCATGTGTATGTGGATGCATTTCCATTTGCATCCATGTGCATACATGTGAATGTGCATGCATGTGGATGTGCATATACATGTATTTGCATATATGTTAATGTGTGTGTATATATACATATATATATATATATATATATATATATATATATATATATATATATATATATATATATATATATATATATATATATATATATATATATATATATATATATATATATATATATATATATATATATATATATAATATGCAATAATGCATGCATGTAAGTCTTTTTATGTGGTTGTAGAAATGTTTGTGCATATGCATGTGTATATGTGTGTATGTCTAAGTGTATGTGCACATGTATCTGTGTGTATATAAGTGTGTGTATGTGCATGTGTATATGTGTATATGTGTGAAAGTGCATCTTCATCATGTATAATTGTATAAGTGCATATCAATAAGTGTGAGTATGCTATCTAATGAAAATAACACAATTCAAATGATATACAAAGAGTAGAAATTGTACTTACAATAGTTAGCCAGACTTTTTGCTTGGTTAGCTTCTTGAATAACTTTCAATAAAGAGAGAAAGAAGAGAGAGAGAGAGAGAGAGAGAGAGAGAATTCAAAGAGAGAAAGATGTAGAAAGAGAGAAACAGAGACACAAGGAGACAATAAGATAGAGCTTAGGCAAAACAACAATTCTGCATATACTTGCTTCAGCTTGTAAGCGCATCGCAATTGCGAACGTTGGAGAGCTCTTCGATCAGATGCGTGAAAATGCCGATCAAAGAGCCTCCAACGTTTTAATTTTTTTCCATCAACAGACCGTCGTGTAAGCGATGTTATGCGTCGGAAAATCATTGCAGTTGGCATCGCATAAGCGACATGTTTTAGCGTCGCTTATGCGATGCCAAAAAGCATCGCTTATGCGACACAAAAAAGCGTTGCTTATGGATGCTATTTAAAACCGTCGTGTTAGCGACGCTCTTTGTGAGCATCACAGAACTCGTCGCACCACAAGTCGCAAAAAACGTCGTTTGGCTTGTCGTTTAATCGGCGGTGTGCGCACGATGCTCATTACGATGCATTTTGTGATTTTATAGGGACGAAATTGTGTCGCCTTAACCGTCGCTATACGCCCGTATTCCTTGTAGTGTACGAATGGATACTATATGAATTATATAATCATAATGACTCAATGGCTTGATATAAAGCCAACTTCATGGCTCTGAGCTTCATACAAGCACCCAACATTGATTCTAAGACTTCTTTTGTCGGGGGACGAGCCTCATATCTTTAAGGATCCATTCTTACCTTGCCATTCAATGTGATTTTCTCTTAGAACATAAAGAAATTCTGATTTCTTTATTACTTGAGGATGTCGTAGAGCATCACTACACAAGGCAAGTTTGCCATTTCAACTCATCATGATTACATGTGTGAGCTTCACGGATCCATGTAGGGAACTAGACAATTCCCTCACCCACGGTTCTGCAAATTGAAATCCTTTGTGTTGCTACATGGGTATATTGACCTTGTATATAAACTAAATATGTATATTTTTCATCCTTCCAATCGTGATGGCACTTAGTCTTCAAGCCAAACATGAGTTCTCGAATGCTCTCACTATCACTGAATAAGGCAACCTTGTTACCGTTAGTGTCCATGTGAAAGGCCAAATGGCCACTGGACACTTCTTTGTATATGTTCTTTAATAAAACATATAGTTGCTTGGTCAGTCACAGACTGTAAGTTCGACCGCAATTGCAAGACCTAAGAAGTCTGTCTTAGGGCTCCCTGTGTACTGTGTTTTCTGCGTATATCTATAGCTCTGTGCGGAGTACTGTGTGCGGCGTAAGGAGCTCGGTTTTCTACTCTGAGCATATCGTCGTGGAGCTCTCGAGAAGGAGAGTGCAGTGTGGTGCATCGCCATCGAAATACTTCACTGGTCGCTCGCACCCCCCCCCCCCTTACGACCAAGGCTTACGACTAAGGCAGCGACCAAGGCATAGACCTTGGCATACCTTGTCATACGAGTGATCGAAGTCACCGTTGGCGCCGTTGGCTGCGCGCGAGGGAGGACCTCAACGATCAAGGAATATAGAGGTTCCCGATACTTCCCGGGAGGTCACCCATCCCAGTACTGTTCCCCCCAGAGCTCGCTTAACCGTGGCAATCTCTTGCCACTAAGCTACACTCTTGTGGTGTTTTGAAGAAGGGGAAAGACTAACTTTGACATTACCTTGAACAAGTTTTGGTCCCTCAAAGCTTCATTTTTGCTTTTAAAGCCTATTTCTGAAGCAATTTTGGGGTGTTTTTTGGAGCCATTTCGGAGTACTTTCGCACGTAGTTCTCTTCACACAGGTCCAAGAACATCAAGAAGAGTGTTCCTTGTACTTCTTAGAAAATAAATATCAACCTTTGGGGCTGTATTTTCAGCCACACTCGTAAAACTACAGGTTTCTCGAGGGGTTTTCAGTTTTGGTGGGAGCAGTCGTTGCAAATTTATGCAGGTTTTTAAAGCCTAAAACATCAGAGTTGACAGACACTTGCAGGTGTTATTGGCTAGTTTTTGGGCTGTGTATTCAGCCATTTTAGTGTCATTTTACTGCATATATTGAGCACATACACACCATGTACGCTTCTGTGGACACCGCTTATGTACGTCCATGTGGGCATTGATATAGCGGTTACGTTCTTTGCATAAAGCCTTTTACATTTGATAAAGAGGGTCGTGGTGAGGTTTCCTTAACTGGGAGACACCCAGATGTCGGGGTCTCTTCGGTGATGCAGGTAGAAGACTTACCCAGCCTCGCCATAGGAGATGTATGATAGTTGTTCATAGGTGCTCGATAAGCCTAGTTGGCTTCTATTGGGTAACTGATTATATGCAGTGGAGTCAGTGATTCACTATGCAGGTAGACATGTCAGTACTTGCAGTTTTATGATACTTTGACACTGGTCATATGCTAATTTTGCAGAGGATACTCTGGCAAAATTTTTCCAGATTTCTGGTTTAGTCAACTATATAGTGGTCGATTTACTCCTTGATACACTTATTTGTTGGTGTTTGGACTCTTCTAGCTCCATTATCATTCTATTCAGTTCTCTACGATCATGGCATCAGAGGTCTCAGGCACATCCAGTGGATCAAGGTCTAGTGCTAGCGTTCCGAGGAGGAGCTATAACTTGCAGGGCAAAGACCATTTTGAGATCCGAAAATTTGATGGCACAAACTTTGCTCTATGGAAGAATCAGATTAAAGATGTGCTGATTCAAAGAAGGCAATGGAAGCCCGTAAATGGGATTTCAAAGAAGCCTGCTGACATGGATGAAGATGATTGGGATGAGTTAGATGAAATGGCCAGGTCTACCATTCGCTTGCACCTGGCAGATAATGTTTACTTTATAGTATTAGACTATGAAAGTGTAGAGGAGCTTTGGAAGAAGTTATGCAATACATATGAAAAAGAGACAGCATCAAATAAAGTATATCTGATGAGAAAATTATACGACCTTCGTATGAAGGACACAGATAGTGTTGCTGCTCATCTAAATGAGTTTGATGCCATATTCTCCCAGTTACAGGCTCAGAAAATGGATATGGACAATGAAATGAAAGCAGTATTGTTGTTATGCACCCTGCCATCATCATGGGATACATTTTGCACAGCTATTAGCAATAGTGCACCAGGTGGTAAACTCGTCTATGATGACATATGTGGAGCACTCTTGAGTGAGGAGATTCGTAGAAAATCTATGGTTGGCACTCAGAGTGGAGATGCATATAATGTTCGTGATTCTTACCAAGGAAAGAATCAACAACGTGGCAGGAGCAAGAACAAGGAAAAGAATGGTCAACGGAATAAGAGCAGAAGTAAATCAAGGAAGAGGGATATTGAATGCCATTATTGTCATAAGAAAGGACACATGAAGAAAGTCTGTTATGCATTAAAGAATGCTAAAGGTAAAGGACAGAATGTTGATGGGCATGTTAAACAGTTACCTGCACCATCTACTTCGACTGTGAAGATTGAAGAAATTAATGCTATTTCTGATGATGCTGATGTGTTGACACTTGATAGTACTGTGCCATCTGAGGCACTTATGGCTGATTCTCTTTCCCACACTTGGCTACTAGATTCTAGTGCTTCTTTCCATGTGACACCACATAGAGAATGGTTCTCTAATTATGCAGCAAAGTCTCTTGGTACCGTGAGACTTGGTGACTCTTACCAGTGTGATGTTGTGGGGATTGGAGATGTGGTTGTGCAGTTCATTGACGGTTCAAAATTTACTATGCATAATGTACGCCATGTACCTCAGTTATCACGCAGTTTGATGTCAGTTGGTCAACTTGATGACCTTGGTTACAAGGTGGTCTTCTATGCTCAGTCCTTTTCGTATATCAAAGGGCAATATGGTTATTGCAAAAGGAAGTAAAGTTGGCTCACTTTACCCTTTATTTGTATCACAGAAAGAACACTTGTTAGCTGTTACTGAACAGCCTATGGCTTGTATTTGGCATGGTCATTTGGGCCATATATCTCGTAGTGGAATGGAAAATCTTTCTCGTTTTGGGGTACTTACCTGTGTTATCTTTCTCTGATTTTTCATTTTGTGAGCATTGTCAATATCGAAAGCAAACCAGAAATGTGCATAAAACACACATTGACTCTTCAATTCAGCCTTTAGATCTTGTTCCTACAGATGTGTGTGGTCCTATGCCCACTAGGTCCTTAGGTGGTTCTCTTTACTTTGTCACTTTCATAGATGATGCTACTAGAAAAGTCTGGGTATATCCTATCAAATCGAAGGATGATGTATTCCCTACTTTCAAAAAATGGCTTGCTTGAGTTGAGACTGAAAAAGGAACTAAGCTTAAGGCTTCACGTTTAGATAATGGGGGTGAGTATACCTCACATGAATTCAACCTTTTCTGTCAGTGTAGAGGGATTCCTAGAGAGTTTACAGCTCCTTATACCCCAGTACAGAATGGTGTAGCTGAGAGGATGAATAGAACTATTCAAGATAGAGTAGTCTCTATGTTGCATCATGCAAACCTCTCACAAGGTTTTTGGGCAGAAGCAGTATTGACTGCAGTTCATGTGATTAACCTTTCACCTAGTTCTGCCAAAGGTCTGACAGTGGCACAAGAGTTATGGACAGGGAAACCACCATATTATGATCATCTTCGAGTTTTTGGGTGTGAAGCATATGTTCATATACCCAAGAATCTTAGACAGAAGTTGGACCATAAGTCAAAGAAATGCATTTTTCTTGGATATGGTCGAGAAGGACAATTTGGATATCGCTTATGGGATCCTGAAACACGGTCAGTGATCAGAAGTAGTGATGTCATTTTTAATGAGTCTAAGATGCATAAACAGCCGATTAAGGAGGTTGAAGTGAGAAGAGTGGTGTTTGAGGATACTAGTCCTCCGGTTAGCATGCATAAAAATGCTGCACATAGGGATGTTCAAGAGAATGTCCATTCAGATCAGTCTGCACATGTTCCTGTTCAGCAACCATTGAGACGTTCTGCATGTGTCTCATATCCACCTGATAGATATGTTCCAGGTTATGATTTTGTTATGCTAACAGATGCCGGTGAGCCCTCTTGCTACAAAGAGGCTATGCAGACAAAGGATCATGTCAAGTGGGAGCGTGCCATGAAGAGTGAGTTGGATTCTATTCACAAGAATGGTACTTGGGACTTAGTACCTTTGCCAAAGGGCAGGAAAGCTTTACCATGTAAATGGGTATATAAGCTGAAATTCACATCAGATAGTGCTTCTCCAAAATATAAAGCACGACTTGTTCTAAAGGGTTTTAAGCAACAACATGGTGTTGATTTTGAGGAAATCTTCTCTCCAGTGGTCAAGATGACTACTTTGCGCATGTTGCTTGGATTCGTTGCAATGGAGGACTTAGAGCTAGTCCAAATGGATGTGAAAACAGCTTTCTTGCATGGAGATCTTACAGATGAGATCTATATGGAACAACCAGAGGGTTATGTATTTCCTGGCAAGGAAAGTCTAGTTTGTAAGCTCAAGAAGAGCTTGTATGGACTTAAACAGTCTCCTAGACAATGGTACCAAAAGTTTGATGCTTTTATGAAGTCCCAAGGTTATTCTCGGAGCAATGAGGATCATTGTCTCTACACAAAGAGATGTTCTGATGGCAGCTTGATATACTTGATACTTTACGTCGATGATATGTTGATTGCTGGGAAGTCCTCTTATGATTTGTCAATTCTCAAAAAGAAGTTGAGTCAGACATTTGATATGAAGGATTTGGGGGATGCCAAACATATTCTTGGCATGCGCATTACTCGTGATAGGAGTAAAAGATGCATATACTTGTCTCAAAGTGAGTACATATCCAAAGTACTTCATCGATTCAATATGCAGGGTGGAAAGACATTGAGTACACCTTTACCCACATATGTGAAATTGAGCAAGGATGACTTCCCCAAATCAGATGAGGAAAAGGAATTCATGACCAAAATTCCCTATCAGTCTGCTGTTGGTAGTCTCATGTATGCTATGGTAGCTACGAGACCAGACATTGCATTTGCAGTGGGAGTTGTGAGCAGATATATGTCTAATCCTGGCAAGAAACATTGGGAAGCGGTCAAAATGATTTTGAGATATCTGAGTGGCACTAAGGACAAGTGTCTATGCTTAGGTAGAGGGAAAGCATCGATTATTGGTTACACAGATTCTGACTATGTTGGTTGTGTAGACAATCGTAAGTCTACATCAGGGTACATTTTTCATTTTGCTGGAGGTGCTATCTCTTGGAGATCTCGTCTTCAAGAATGTACAGTTGTTTCCACCACAAAAGCAGAGTATGTTGCAGCAAGTGAGGCATGTAAGGAAGCATTGTGGCTTTCTCGTCTTGCTTGTGATATGGGTTTGCCTCAGCATGTACCTCACTTGCTCAGTGATAGTCAGAGTGCCATTGCTTTGGCTAAGAATCCGGTCTATCATGCAAAGACCAAGCACATTGAGGTGAGGTATCACTTCATTAGAGATTGCTTAGCCACTGAGAGCATTATTCTTGAGAAGGTTCACACTCGAGATAATGCTGCAGATGCTTTGACTAAAGCTCTGCCGCAAGATAGCTTTCGGCACTATTGTCACTTGATGGGGGTTACTTGATTCTTGATCTTACGCGGTCACTTGTATACTGTGTAACATGCCCATCAGGTGGGAGGTATAGTTTGTATACTTACACTCAGGTATTCTTTATCATTCTTTCTTTTTTCTCCCATAGTTACTCTAGCCATATTGGCCTTTAGTGGGAGATTGTTACCGTTAGTGTCCATGTGAAAGGCCAAATGGCCACCAGACACTTCTTTGTATATGTTCTTTAATAAAACATATAGTGGCTTGGTCAGTCACAGACTGTAAGTTCGACCGCATTTGTAAGACCTAAGAAGTCTGTCTTTGTGCTCCCTGTGTACTGTGTTTTCTGCGTATATCTACAACTCTGTGCGGAGTACTGTGTGCGGCATCAGGAGCTCGGTTTTCTACTCCGAGCATATCGTCCTGGAGCTCTCGAAAAGGAGAGTGCAGTGTGGTGCATCGCCATCGAAATACTTCAAACCTCACCTTTTTCTTTGGCCTCTATCTTCTCTTTGAATGAGCAAAGGCTTTTTTGCATGTCCATCAATGAAACTATGCAAGTGAAATGCTCCATACAATGGGCTTTGCATGCATCAAACCCATGCTTAGATCCTTTGTTAACCTCAAAGAAACCGCACTTATGTCGTCACTCTCTTCCTCTCTTCTCTTTCAAATTTTCCCCGTGATATGGGCAGATATGCTCATTAAACCAGTAAGTGCAGAAAAAGTCAACTTATGTAGGAAAAGTAATGTCTTAATTGAGGTAGCAATGTAATCCTTCATGCGACGTCGTCAAAGGGGCGTGTTGCGATGTGGTAAGCCCACATGTAACACTACCATGGGGCACAACTATTATCTACTTTCGTTATTTACTGTTTGAATGTGCTGTAATAGAACAACGATTGGATGACTAATACATATAACAGACTCATCTACCTGTCTAATACATATCTCACGCATTCTGTCTATCTGTGTAGCCTTGTATAATGAACTTGTTTTTAAACAGATTGGACTTGGGTATAAATTGTTGCACTTATCCCTGGGAGTGATTCCTCTTTGAAGCATGTCTTCTCAGAAACACTGTACTATCTCAGATCAGCATGTTAATTGTAATTGAGAGCCGCATTTTATTCATTTCTTTGGAGTATTATGTATTTTATACAGTCATCGGGAAGCTTACTTGAAAAGAAACATATCTACCATGTCAATCGCACAGCATGATCAATTAATAAACAATGCAGAATATCATTATATAAAATTTTATCTAGTCAAGCTTTTCGAAAAAAACGCTCAGTATATCTGATTCAGATCTTCTTATATATTTGAAGCCTGTACTTAATGTACTGTATACTGATCACGGAAGCTTTTCGAAAAAACGCTCAGTATATCAGATTCAGATCTTCTTATATATTTGAAGCCTGTACTTAATGTACTCTATACTGATCACGGATGTCAGGTCGAAGGTAGCGCCCCTTCGGCAAACAATAGGTAGGATGGAGTAATCATTCGGACCGCAAGATTAGTACACCAAGCACAAAATTATTGACAAACTTTTGGAAACATTTTTGGAATGCTCTATAATACAAACAGTTAATCAACTCCTACCATATTTCAATTCTTTCATGGAGATTAAGCGAGACCCACAGAACTAGAAAGCCAACAATGAATTGTCTCGGAATTTTTTATCATTGCTGATAAGCATCCAGAATAATTGACGTGCAACAAGAAACTCCATAACCAGGTGATAGGCTGTTTGAGAACATTTTAGCTTGTCCATCGAATTATATTAAGATTCTCATGAGTTCATAAGGCTGTGGATGGAGAAATAGATCCAGCACGTATTTAGTTTCGCTTAGAACACGTACTTGTCTGTCTCACTGTAATGTGCGAAAGCGATAGAGACAGACAATGCGTCATAAGCTTTACGTGAAGTAAAAAAGCAACGTGTCATGATATTGTATTATGTTTGAAATAAAGATATAACTACTAAAGGTTTTCTAGATAGTTGAGTCACAGCTAGCATGATGGACTACGCTTGAAATGGACAGCTAAGGACGACTACATAAATACGACTCCATAACGTATTATATGAAGCGTCGCCGACATTTGTTTTGTCAATGAGTACATGAAGATAAACCATACCCAGGAAGCTATATACAGATCGCAGAGTGCTGTATGATGAGTGGAGATGAAAGCTGGAGTGTATCTGACTATTTTAGCTGAATGGTCATACGTAGCTTAGTGTATCTGAGTCTTTTAGCAGAATGGTCTTATGTAGCTTAGTGTTCTGGATAGGTGTGAATGTGAAAATGTGGTGTCATCTGTCGTGAGAGAGATATTCCACGCACACAGATATTTTCGTATAGGAACGTTCTAGTTTTGTTTGTTATTTCTCTTGTGCGTCTGTGTCTGTCAACGTAAGTGTGTGTGAGCGCGTCACAGAGAGAGAGAGAGAGAGAGAGAGAGAGAGAGAGAGAGAGAGAGAGAGAGAGAGGCTTTCCGAACTTTCAAAGAGCTCTAAGGATCAGATGAAAGTTATGGAATCTTCGCAGGGCAATAGAGCCGCTATTTGATTGTCAATTTTATGTACAAAGTTTACAAATCAGGAGGGTACATGTCTCTTATAGATAAAACGTATGAGGAACATCAAATTCACATCTATTTTCAAGAAGAACATCAGTCGATCAACATCAATATCAACATGAGCTTTCGGGTTTGAGAACATTGTCCGGGCAGATGGTGGGCGGAATCGAGAGCAGTTGTTTATATCTGAAAACTTATTTAACTGAACTTACCAACATCCCACAAGTCAACTTGGTTTTCTATATACTTCGGCTCATTCTTTGATTTGAGTCGACTGTTCGCTTCGTATTTGGATCAAGGAAAGTTTTGATTCGACTTAACTGATAGTAGTATATTTTTATACTGAAAATATATTCATGAGAGTACAATTAAAAAGATTATGGATGCTAACTTTGATATAATGCTATTATGATATTATGTTATGTTTGAAATAAACATAGAACTACTAAAGGTGGTCAAGATAGTTGAACTACGCTTGAATTGGACTAAATAAATTGTGACTCTATCACGTATTATCTGACCATCACCGACATTTATTTTGTCAATGAGTGTATGAAGATAAACCATACGCAGAAATTGCAGAGTGCTGTATGATGAGTATCTGACTTCTTTAGCGGAAGGGTCTTACATATCTTAGTGTTGTGGATAGTGCTGGATGTTAGAATGTGGTACCATCTGTCGTGCGAGAGAGATTCCACGCACACAGACATCTTGGTATAGAAACGTGCTAGTTTTGCTTTATACAAAACTAAAATATCAAATCCGCATTTCTACTTACATAAATGCATAGATATACAGATAAATGCATTCATTCATTCATCCATGTATGTGTGTACATGCACGCATACATAGACATACATACAGACATACATACATACATACAATCATACATAGATACATGCATACACACATACATCCATATATATATATATATATATGTATGTATGTATGTATGTATGTATGTGTGTGTGTATGTATATGTTTATGCATACATAGACACACACTTACCCATATATATATATATATATATATATATATATATATATATATATATATATATATATATATATATATATATATATATATATATATATATATATATATATATATATATATATATATGTGTGTGTGTGTGTGTGTATGTATATGTTTATGCATACATAGACACACACATACCCATATACATGCATAAATAAATGGATACATACATTCAAACATTGACACATATATACATACATTTGTACATACATACATATGTACATACATCCATATATATATATATATATATATATATATATATATATATATATATATATATATATATATATATATATATATATATATATATATATATATATATATATATATATATATATATGTGTTTGTGTGTGTGTGTGTGTGTGTGTGTGTGTGTCTGTGTGATGCTGTCAAATCTTCATCAGTGATGGAAGATATGAAGCTATGGAATGAAAGATTTGGACATATTCGTTTTGAAGCTCTCAAAAGTAGCAAAGACAGAGGTATGGTTGATAGTTTACTCTCATTCAAGCTACCAGATGATTCGGATATATGTAAAGATTGTCTTGAAGGTAAGATGCATAAACTACCTTTCAAGAAACATGATCATATTACAGCTACTCGAAAATTGCAGATTATTTATTCAGATGTGAATGGACCTATGAGAGTAGACTCTATTCAGGGTTTCATGTATTTTGTTCTATTTGTTGATGATTTTACAAGATACTCATGGATCTATGGTACTAAGTTCAAGTCATAAGTCTTTCCTATGTTTAAGAAGTTTGTAGCTATGGTTGAAAATGAAAATCAAGAAACTATCCAGATTCTCAGAAGTGATAGAGGTGGAGAATACTTGTCAAATGAGTTCTAGACATTTCTTAATGATAAAGGTAATACTCGACACCTTACTATTACTTACACTCCTCAACAAAATGGTATTGCAAAAAGAACGAATAGAGTACTTGTTGAGATGATGCAGAGGATGATGGCCTCCAAGAAGCTTTCACTGAAATTTTGGTTTAATGGAGTACGTACAGCTAACCACATTTAAGCAGGTCATCTACAAAAGCTTTAAAGGTAATCAAACTATATGAAGCTTATTATGGTAGAAAACCTAATGTGAGTTATCTTAGAGTTTTTGGATCACTTTCTCATGTACATGTTGAGAAAAGGGACCGAGGCAAACTAGATGTAAAGGCAAAGAAAGCTGTTTTCGTTGGATATCCTGTTGAGAGTAAGGGATACAGGTTTTATGTTCTAGAAATAGATGAAGTTATTCTTTCACGTAATGCTTATATTGCTGAAAATAAGGTTTATGATAAAGAAGCAGAAATTCCAGAGTTCATTAGTGAAAATGACTATGGATTTTTTAGAAAGATTCTGGATGTACATGTTCAGCCATATTACGAGGAAGTTAAAATTGCTAGGATTCAAGAAAGAGTTGAAGAAAGAGGAATTTCACAACCTTCTATAGAGTCAGTTCCACATGAGACTTTAGTTCTAGAAATGGAAGAAGTAGTGAATTCTATTTTTTTCTTTGCCAATTCAGCAAGAGGATTTGCAATTCCAGAAAACTCCCTAATATCTGCCCTCTCATATTGTGGCAAAACAAGGAAGCTTCTCACATCTCTCACACACTTGGGTGTAGTCTAGTGAACTATGCTTTTAACTTTCTTAGGATCTATGTGAATCCCATCCTTAGAAACAACTCTCCCCAAAAAATTCACTTCCCTCTTTGCAAAAGAATCATTTACTCATCTTACCATATAGTTTATGCTCCCTAAGTTTCTATAAAGTCTTCTTGAGATGCAATGCATGTTCATCATCATCCTTAGAATACACAAAAATATCGTCAAGAAAGACTAATATAAATTCATCAAGACATTCATGAAACACAATATTCATCAAAAACATAAATGCCAGAGGAGCATTTGTCAATCCAAATGGAAACATTGTGAGCTCATAATGACCGTATCGTGTTCTAAAAGCAGTTTTGGGTATTTCCTCAAACTTTACTCTAATTTGATGATACCATGATCTTAAGTCAATTTTAGTGAATACTTTAGCACCACTCAATTGACTGAGCAATATGTTTTTAAGTGGATATTTGTTCTTAATGGTTTTCTTATTCAATCTTGTATAGTCGATAGAAAGTGTGTATGAGCCATCTTTCTTTTTCTGAAATAAAAACACATTCTCCCCAAGGGCAAACACTAGGTTTTATCAACCCCTTCTTCAATAGATCATCTGGTTGAAGCTTAAACTCTTTCAGTTCATCAATTGAACCTATAAGATGCTCTAGAATAAGGCGCAAGTCTTGGATAGAGGTCTATAGCATGGACAATTTTCCTAGGAGGAGCCATGCTCGACACCAGATCATCAAGAAATACATCGAGATACGCATCTAAAAGTTTCCTAACATATTTTTGTATATCTTTCTCTTTCTTCTTCTCTTGAAGGTCATTCACATAAACCAAATATGTCTCACAACCCTGTCAAATACCCCAAAGTAATTTTATAGAAGAAATAGGAGAAAAACCTGAATTACACTTGCCTACAAGATGATGTTCCTTCCCCTCTATTTTCAAAGTAAGGACCCAACTTTCACAATCAATCACGACCTTGTTATGAATTAACCAATCCATTACAATGATTGCATGACAATCTCTCATTTCTATTACATGGGAGGTACAAAAAAAGTTGTGTTTTAGCTGACATAAAATCAACATTCTCAATACATCGTCGAGTATAGTGTATCCTACCATTAGCCATCTGTACAAGTCTTTTGGTCTACATCTCAATATGAAATTATAAAGCTTCAACCAACTTAAGTGAAAGGAAAGAATCTGTATTACCTGAATCAATTAAGAAACTAACTGTTGTATAACTATGGGTCAAAGTGGCCAAAGACATGGGTTTTGAGGGTTGAAAAACACTTGGAGAACCCGTGGGTTCTATTGGGAAACCCTTGGGAAAGTGTATCCAAGAGTGTGGTTTGAACCCTTTAGTTATTCGGATTTATTTGCTCCCAATTGAAGGGTTTTGACCCCTAGGATTGATATTTCCTAAGAGTATGATATTTAACCCTTAGGGAGGCCTTGTACGTACAAGCTTGGGAGAAGTCCTTTTAGAATCCATGTGAGAGCCATGTGATTTCCAAGGTTAGGAGGCCTTGGATTAGCATCCATGTTGAGAGTACACTTGGCAAGCTCTCCTCACATTTCCCCCTTGGCCTTGAGGTATATATATGGTTGGAGTTTGGTTGGGTGGATACATGCATCTCTCACGCTTGTGGGTTTAGCTTTCTTAGATAGTTACTTTACAACATTGGTATCAAGAGCACTCTACATAGCTTCTTGCTAATCACTTTGCTTTCTCCATAGCTTCTTGCTCCTCAATCTCTGCTTGCGGCCATCTTTAGAAGCGTGCCGAGTTTGCCTTGAGAAGCATGTCGAGTTCATCTTGTTGACTTGGCTTAGGAATATACTATCAAAAGGGTTACTTCCGCTGTGAAGAGGAGAGGATTTGAACCTATGTCCCTTATATGACTGAGCGCTATCATATCTATGTAGGAAGACGCCCGTTCGAGACCTCCTATCCCCAGGAGCAGTCTTTATTATGAGTTTGGCGGTGCACATGACTTCATACAATAGCAAAAGGAAGGATTTCCTGTAAATTGGCGCATGGGTTTTGAACCCAAGATCTATTCGATCCAAGAATTCTCCCTTAGCCAAGGAGACAAGCGTTGTTCATGATTTCTTACCCGCATAACTTGTACTCTCGATTCGGCGCTAAAGAAGACTCCACAAGGAGCAAAAAGTGAAGGTACACAGACGATCAACGACGGGATTCCAACTCTAGAGTTTTGGAAGTCAGTTGAAGTGGCCAAAGCACTCAGCACTTATATGTGTTCTCCTGTCTGCAGAGACTACTCTGCATAGCCTATACATATTTAGAGTGAAGACTAGGGAGAACCCAATTGTTGCAGCCCGGAACTCGAGATTTATATAGTCTTGGGAGAAGTCTCCCTTAGCCAAAGAAGCAAGCAACAAAGAGAGTTAAAGTTTTTGAGCAAAGTTTGAAGGAAGTGGAGTTGTGGAGTGAAGATCTGGAGGCCTAACTTCGTCATAATTCTTGCACTTTCGGCTAGAATTCCTGTGAAATATTGCTCATTTTTGGAGATTGAAGTTCGTATGTGCAAACAAAGGCAAAGAGAAAACACTACCAAAACAAAGTGGACGACAGCTCTTCTCGAACATCAAAGGAAGGATGAAGCTTGACATTGAGGTAATTATTTTGGAATTTATGTTTTGATTTCATATTGGTTTGCCATATCTTTTGTATTGGGAGGTAATTGAAGCCAAGGACAAGTCTTCAATTCACATCCATAGTTAATTAAAGTTAAGAATAGGTAAACATATAGGCATGGAAAAGGAAATCAAGCACCTTGAGTAGTTACATGCATCTATGCATTGAAAAGAAGGGATGTATGTGAATTTTTATTTTTCTTTTAGCAAAAAGTTATCTCGAATGCACAAATTCATCTCCAAATGTTTCTTTTAATAAGAGACATATTTAGATGCAAAAGAACATGTGCATTGGCATGTGGATGCATGGAAGAGAGAGACATTTTTGTGCGCAAAAAGGAAGACCAAAGCAAAGTATGCCTCAATGATAAGTGTGCTTGAAGTTTATTATGAGAATTTGTCCTACATGCATATAAGCACATGTACTTAAGTAAATGGAATTCACTCTTTTGTCTTTTAATGATATGAACTAGGTAAGTAATCATAGTCCTGAGTAGAGGGTTTACTTCTTTATGGAAGCAAGGTAATTGGAAAGGAATCAAGCTAAGGTACTTGCAAAATCATGATTAGATTTTGCAATAAAAGTACTTAGCAATGTCTTTCCAAAAAGGGATACTAATGTGTCACAGATTTAATGTTATGACCACATTAAGTATGACTTTCGTACCAACGAAGTAAACCTAAGGAGGAAAAGACCTTACCAAGGCAATGGAAAGGCAAAAATGTATTGATGAATACCTGAATACATCTAATCTTAGACAATGTCTCCGAGTTAAACCTTTTGATACAATTTTTAACCTCAAGTAATGTATACATATAAGCTCTTTGATAACTTCGACAATTTTTGAAGCACACAACTAACTCTAAATATAACAAATACTTAAAGATGGTTCCAAAACAAGCTTCTAATGAGATATCTTGAGAAGATGGCACAAAAATACATCAAATGTCATTAATGACATAGATGTTATCTCTAGAAAGTTTTTATAGGGCATATTCTTACACTACTTCATAGAACCTACAATACTACTCTAAGTATAAGACATACTTAGAAATAGTTAATTGAAAAGGTTCTAAAATAATTATGCATGAGATATCCTAAATAGGATGACACTCTAGAATGGTTTCAAGAGTCTCATGATATAAAGCTCTATTAAGTTGATGCCATCAAAGACATTGATGGAAACCAATTATGAGTAAAGATTACTTTCACCAACGTGAATGGCGAAAAGTATTCAATGCATCATTGAAAGCTCCCTCCTTTTGAAAAAATTTCCAATTTAATTGAAGGCTTCATTAAATAAATTTGCACCTCAAGAAAGTCAAGTAAGGTTTTCCTTAGCAGATGCAATGGTTCTTAATGGAAGAAACTTAAAGTTCTATAGGTACAAAGATGAAATGGAAATAATTTTCTTAGTACCTTCAAATCTCTTATGCTTTTATTAGCATTTAAAGCCACATGTCCTAACACAGATAGGTATAAAACATGAGAGCTCATGAGCACTCCAATAAAGTCAAGAGGAAGTTCATGAGCAAGTTAGGACAGGTGGTCGTTGAGCTACCTCTAGAAGATTTTCTAAAAGACACCAAAACTAGAACTTATTTCTAGTAAATCTTCTAGAAAATTTTCAGGTTCTACACAAGTAAAAGATTGGTTGAAGAGTCCAATATTGGGAGGATTCAGAGAACTGACTCTCTACTTGTGAACGAAGCCATAGATCTCATAGTTTTCGAGGACGAAAACTCTTCAAAGGGGGGAAGAAAGTACCAAAACTTATCAAGAATTGGTACAATTCATTCCATAAAGAGAAACCTAGAATATAGATGATGAGATAAAAGAACATCTTTTTATATATAAGATGTTTGGCAAATAGTGAGTTGCTCAGAAAGCAACTACATGGCATGCTAAATTTAGCATGGGATCCCAACAATATCACAAAAGATTTGGAAAAATGTGGTTGTAAACCACGAGCTCAAATAAAGCATGCCAAATCTTATACTTCTGTAAATGGAAATAAGAAGGAGAGAATATACAAAGTATATAGTCTGCAACTTTGTTAAATAATACTTAAGTCTTGGGAAGGTGAAAACTTGTTTTCACCTATTCTTAAAGGGATTTCAAGGGAAATCCAAAAGCACTAGAAGATGCTTAGACTTAAGTAGTAAATGAGATTCCTAGAAAAACCCTAGGGTAGCTTTTTGAAAGATTTGGATAAACAAAGGAATCTAAAAGGCAAGAGTAATCTCTTGTCACTTTAAGTTAGTTAGGGAAGAACTAAGTAGATCTTGAATATGATTCAAGACACTTGGAATTACACTCAAAACCTTAGAAAGAAAGAATGGATGTTTATCCATCAGGATGGATATTTATTTCATCAAAATGTTAAGAGCTTCCAATATGAGTTTAAGAATAATTAGGATCATAGAGTGATCATATGTTGGAAATCTTAGAAACCCAAGAAAGATGGAAACATAGAGGTAATCCCTTGACTTCAAAAGGAATTTGAGTAAAGGGTACTCTATAGTTACATTTTGCTTCTAGACTTTAAGATAAATATCATTCACACATCAATGTTGGATATAAAGTAGAGTGGTAGGGGACATTATCCTTTATATTCACATTAATGTAGAAATGATGGTATGGGACATCAAACCTTGATATGATATGTATCTTTTAGTCTTGGACTCATGAGTTCGAGTGAAACTCCATCCTTATGGAAACTGAAACTTCATAGATAAAAATGAAGTATAGGTTAGTCAAGAATAGGACCATATCTAGTAACTAAGAAAGTTCGAAGATCGTGAAATGAAATCACTTTCTAAGACCTTCATAAATATTTTCAGTAAAGACTGATGTAGTCTCTTTAAGGATTTTGAAGTTCTTTATCAGAAATGCTACATGGATTTCTGGGGAGAGAACTTGGAAAAATCCTCTCAAGAAAGGTAAGTTTGATTGAGTCAATCTCAGATAACACACTTAGTTGACAAATACAACTAAGTAAGTTAATATCTTTTAGAATAAATATGTATCAAGAGATATTGAAAAATATTGACTTAGTTATTTATGTAATTGGGGTTAGACTAAGTTACTCCAAAACATCTTGTTGATAGTACAACGAGATACTCAATCTCCTAAAGTGAGAGATTTATATTAGACTTGGTATTCCAATCTATAGGAGTCTTAAGAGATTGAAAAAGACTAAGTTCTTAAGATATTTGAAGCATCATAGTTTGAGAGTAAAGTTGAACATCATCAAAATTTGATGGCTTGAGACATTGATGTTTTATATTACCATTTTGGTAAATGGATGATGGTTTAACTTTACCCAAAATATCTTCTTCAGAATTTAGATTCAATCTCATAAAGATAGAAACAATGCTTCAAACCATTAGTCCTTAAAGTTTTGAGCCTCAAATCATTTTAGTGTTTCAGAAGTTGAACCGGTTACATTGAGTTTTGGTTCTTCCTTCTCGCTTTTCCAGACCTTGGATTTGACTTGGAAGGAATCTTCAAAGTCACTCCTAGATCAGGATTAGCTAGATGGAATGGATAACCAAATTAAACATCAAAAGATGGATGTCTTGTATACAACGCTTTCAATTTTAGAAGACACTTAAGTTTAAGAGAATTCATTCATCCATCTAATATTGTTTTAAGATCAATGGACAAAGAATCTAAAAAGTTCTCTTAAAAGAGTTTGAAGAAAAACTCTTAGAAATCGTTTATAGATTCTAACAGTTCCAAACAAATCAAGGCTTTTGAGAAAGACTTGGGAAAATCATTTTGAGGTTGGATTCCTACATTCTACCTTGACTCTAAAGTACAATAGGACATAGTAGTTCTGTATTTGGAAAAAGGATCAATAAATGTTGGTGAAAAAGTAGAAAATAGTTAGAAACATTTTATTTAGATGTTTTGATCAACCTGAAGGAGACTTCTCAAAGCCTTGAACTAGTAAGAGATCCATCTATTTTGCTAGGTCCACACCAGTGGTGCATAGAAATGGACTTGCATAGCAAATTAGTTGGAGACTATTACAATCCACCTACTTCATATGTTTGTACTATGGATGCAGAGTTCAGACATAGGGAAACATTGAATTAGGCAGGGATGTTTTAATTCACCCTTATCATCCATACTTAGCATTTGATTTAGTGTTTCACATGCAAAGTTAAGTAATGATCTGGGCAGGGATTAGCCCCACAAGTGGATTTCCTTCTTTTCAGATCAAGTATGAGATAGAATCTCCTTCTGATAAAGAAGCAAATCAGAGAGATGAGAAAATCCATGATCTATAGAAAAGATCATGGGGCACGGGGGAATATTCAACATAATATACCTACACACATTTTCGAGGATGAAAATGTTGAAGGGGGGAAGAATGTTGTATAACTATGGGTCAAAGTGGCCAAAGAAATGGGTTTTGAGGGTCCAAAACCACTTGGAGAACCCTTGGATTCTATTGGGAAACCCTTGAGAAAGTTTCTCCAAGAGTGTGGTTTGAACCCTTGAGTTATTTGGATTTATTTGCTCCCAATTGAAGGGTTTTTGACCCTTAGGATTGATATTTCCTAAGAGTATGATATTTAACCCTTAGGGAGGCGTCTCAAGCCTTGAGACTTGTACGTACAAGCTGGGGAGAAGTCCTTTTAGAATCCATGTGAGAGCCATGTGATTTCCAAGGTTAGAAGGCGTTGGATTAGAATCCATGTGGAGAGTCAACTTGGCAAGCTCTCCTCACATTTCCCCCTTGGCCTTGAGGTATATATATGGGTGGAGTTTGGTTGGGTGGATACGTGCATCTCTCACCCCTTGTGGGTTTAGCTTTGTTAGATAGTTACTTTACAACACTAACCTTATGTGAGGATATGTCGCCCATACTTCTAATCACTGATGCCCTTGATTGAGAAGAAGTTGTCATACATTGAAGTCTAGGGTTAGAACACCTACCTTGATCATCCGCTTCCTCAATTGTAATGTTTTGCTCTTGTAGATGAGCTATCTTTGCGTGAAATGAACGGTTGATGGCCTTTTTTGGACATCCAAAAGTCCAATGTACCTGTTCTCCACATCAAAAGCAAATTCCTAATCCTTTAGCCCACTATAAAATATCAGAATTACATTGCTAGTGCACAAGTTCTTGCTTCTTAGGTGTATCTTTCTACTTCGGCTTAGTTTTTCCTCCTTCACCATTAGCAAAGTTAGTTTCTATCCATTTTGATTTGTTGAAATAGGTCTTGGTGGTTGATGTCCTATTGAGTAAAACCTTGATGATGCCTTTTTCATGGTAAAATTCTCCATCCTCTCAAAGTTTTCTTCTTTTGCAACCGCATTTAGAAAATCTACACATCTGGACCCCTTGACTTGATACTGAAGCTCTTCCCACAAATCCTTAATGAATTTTCTCTTCAATGTATCTCCAGAAACTTCTCGTTCATATTTATGTAAATGCAAAAATTTCTCCTTATATTCTTCAACAGATAAGTTACGTCTATCATCCTTATATGGTACATGAACATCAAAGAAATCTTCAAGTTCCTCAATCCATGCTTCAGGATTCTCTCCAATTTTATTTGCACCATCAAATTCATTTAATTTTGATCTTTCAAACACTTTCTTAAGTGCAGATTCACCTACATCATCATCGTCTTCAGGTTCATTTTGTCATGTAGCTCTATGTGCATTTGATGTGCCTGCGCCATTACCACCTTCATCATTGAGGTCCATGAAAGCATTTTTAGTATGCTCTTTTTGTTTGTTGGATCTTTCTTTATGTAATTTTGCATTCAGTCTATGGATAAGCTCCTCTTGCTCTTCTATCTTGTTCTTCAAAGCTTGCATCTTATCCCGGAATCCAACTTCGCTCTGATACCACTTGTAACAAGTCTCCTAATCTTCAATCACAATCCTACACCAAATAATAGGCTTCAGCAGAACAAGATATAAAGAAGAAAAATAGAGTATACATAGAACAAGAAGAAAGAGAACTTTATTAACTATGCAGATTTACAAGAAGTTCTAATGTGCATTAGAAAATCTATCAAATAACTTCTATGTGAAGCCTCATCCACCTGATCACCCTGAGCGGATCTCAATCCCAATCCCAATAACAATCACAATCTCAATCCCAATCTCAATCTTAATCCTAATCTTAGAAGCCAAAAACGATCGTGATCAATATACAACCGTCCTCCCTCCCTATCTCCCAATCTTCTTCTATTTGGATCTCCTCTTTTTCTAGCCCACAGCCAATCATGCCTTCCTAGACATGCACTCTCCAAATCTGCATGCTCCAAGATAGCGTCTTTTACATGTCTCATGCAAGACTTCCATACCACCCATGCATCTACTTTTCATGTGCATCTCAAAAATTTTACTTGCAAAAATAGAGGCAATACGTGCAACATACTCCCACACACATCAACCACCCTAAATAACCCACATACCCGTGAGCATTTTCTTAATTCTCGAACATGAATAAGATCAATCAAGACTTTTCTTTTCTTTAAGTGTAAAAAAAAGGAACTTTTCCAAGCCCCGTAACTCAAAAATGGTGAGGAATTGGTTGAAGCTTGTGAGACACAAAAATATTCAGTTCTTCAATTTGTACAATAGTTTTAAAGACACCGTAGGTCCAAATCTGCTTCTAGATATAACTTTTGAGCCTTGCAAAATTAGAAATTCTGGAGAGAGATGAAAACACATGAGAAATATCTTCATTAACCTTTCTTCATTCAAGAAAATGAGACATAAAACATAGGAACTACAAAAAAAATTCAATCAAGTAGAGTTTTTCTACTAAGAGTACTCTACTTTTCTCTCATACAACACTTTATCAGATTTCTTCAGCTTCATGCTCAAGTTTAACACAAAAATTTCATTTAGAAAGAGAATATAAAAACTTATTGCTACAAAATGTTGTAGACATGAGCAAAATATCCTAAACATAAAATTTCATTATTACCTACACATCTTCTTTTTTTGGAAAATCAATGTGGGATCTTAGATGGTAACTCTACTTGGTTTCTAGAGGTAAGCAATTTGAGCCTCATTTCTTGTCTATTATCAAGTAGTAAGTGTGACCCAATAATCCTTTCTTGTTTTGCTAGTCCGAATGTGAGGGATAGTGGTGCTTTTGACAAAGAAAAAACTCTATCAATGCATGTTTCTAAACACCTCTCCAATCCCAAAACGTTGCATTTATTACAGGAGATGAAGAAAAACCTGAGTTTGCAGATCCAAGTATTCCTACTAGGGAAGAGCTTGCAATGTTGAAGACTTGGATGAGAAAGGATGCTCAAGCAAGGAGTATCATCTACATGGCTGTAAACGATTACCTTTTACCTCACATCAGAGGTTTGGAAAGTGCTACAGATGTTTGGAATGCCTTGGAAGAGCATTTCCAAAATACAACTAAGTCAAGGAAGTCCTCACTATGGGCTGAGTTCACAACCTTCAAGAAGAAGAGCTCACAATCAATTTCAGATTATGTGGCAAGGATGAAAGATATTGCAGATAGTTTGGGAGCAGTGGATGAAGACATTGAAGAGGAAAAGTTGGTAAGACAAATACTTACAGGTTTGAGAGGAGATGAGAAGTGGAAGCCTTTTATATTGTCCATAGAATTGTCACTTGATCACTTTACTCCTGATCTTAATCAATTGCTAGGACACATGCTAACCTTTGAGCAGGATCTTAAAGGAGACAATGATAGAAGTACAAGTCAAGCTATGTACTCCAAGGACAAGAAAAAGAATGGCAAGGGAAAGCAATCAAATGATGATGAAGGGAATTCAAATCAAGCTAACTTCACAAAAGGGAAGACAAATTTCAAAGGTAAAGGAAGAGGAGGTAAGAACAAAGATAATGCTAAAGCTTGTTGGATTTGTGGCAGAACAAATCATTTGGCAAATGATTGTTGGTATAACAATCAAAATGGTGGAAGCAATAATCAGAATTATAGTCAAAGAGGTAGAGGAGGCAGAAACCAAAGAGGCAATTTCAGAGGAAGAGGAGGTAGGACATCATATGGTAGAGGAGGTGGAAGAAACTTCCAATCTCAGTCCTACAACAATAATTATTACAATTATGCATCAGATCAGAAGGATGACATGACTCTTATCTTGAATGCAACTCATGAATCAATGGGAGAAGATCAAAGAGTGTTTTATATTGACTCAGGGTGCAGCAACCATCTGAGTGGGAATCTATCTTTGATGACTGATATGGAAGCAAGGGTGAATGGACATACAGTTCAAACAGGTGACAATACCAAACATAAAGTGGAGAGCATTGGATCAGTGAAGACAAAGAGTGGAAGTACACTTCTGAGCAAGGTACTTTATGTTCCTACTATTCCTAAAAATCTGATAAGTGTAGGGCAAATTGTGGAGAAAGGATATGAGGTAAGATTCACAAATGATGGTGTTTATGTACAAGATCCAAATCAGGGATATAGAAACATAATTGCAGGTAAAAAGGAAGGAAGATTGTTCACTCTCAAAGTCCAAGGTAATGTGGGACATGCATTATTTACCTATGGAAGTCAAAAGGTATCTGAATTAGACCTATGGCATAAAAGGCTAGGTCATTTCAATGAGAGAGCTATAAAGGAGATGTCAAAGAATCAGGTGGTGCTTGGATTGCCAAACATTGAAGGGCAACATATGGTGTACAAGTGTGAAGCTTGTCAATTAGGTAAAGCACATAAAAGTTCTTATAACAAATCAGGGTACAAGCATTCAAATATGCTTGAATTGGTTCATACAGATGTATGGGGTCCCTCAAGGGACTATAGCATAAATGGATCCAGATATTATGTGTTGTTTGTTGATGATGCAACCAGGTGGATTACTTTGTATGTAATCAAGGATAAATCAGAAGTTTTCAAGACATTCAAACATATTCATGCTTATGCAGAAAGGATCACAGGGCAAAAGCTCAAGAGGTTAAGATCAGATGGAGGGGGAGAGTATTTCTCTAAAGAGTTTGATGATTATTTGTGGAATGCAGGTATCAAAAGAGAAGTAACTTGCAGGTACTCCCCTCAACAGAATGGAGTAGCAGAAAGGAGGAATAGGACTCTTGTAGAGTTTGCAAGAGCCATGATGAAGGAAAAGAATTGTCCAAATTACTTATGGGTAGAAGCCATTAACACTGCAACATACCTTGTGAATAGGTTGCCTTGCAAAGCTTTGGATGGAGGAACCCCTTATGAAGCATGGTGGGGTAAGAAGCCTAGTCTTGATCATTGTAAAGTATTTGGATGTATTGCATATGCTTATGTTCCTTCACAATTAAGACATAAGCTAGAACCAAAAGCAGAGAAGTATGTGTTTATTGGATATGATGATAGACAGATGGGTTACAGGTTGTGGAGTCCATCCACAAAGCAATTTCTTGTTACTAAAGATGTGACATTTGATGAGCAAAATATGTGGTATACAGGATCACCAAATGAGTATACAGGTGTTGAAGAAATTCAAAGGAAAGGAAAGGCAAAGGTAAAAGTATGTGAAGAAATTGTTGATGAAGTTGACTCTAGAAGTAGAGTGCAGGATTATGTAGAAGAAGGGCCAAGATTTGATCCAGAATCAAATGAGGCTGAAACTTCAAGAAGTGCAGAAATCAGAAGATCTACAAGGGAAAGGAAAGAACCTATAAGGTATAGTTATGATACATCTTTTCTAACAACAAAAGATTATGCCTACATTGTGAAAACAGAAGAAGATCCAACCACTTATGAAGAAGCCAAAGGTAAACAGAATTGGGAGAAGGCAATGCAGGAAGAGTATGATGCTCTACTTGAAAATGAAACTTGGGAATTAGTACCAAGACCAAAGAATCAGAAGGTCATTGGATGCAAGTGGGTATATAAAACAAAGAGGTTTGCATGGTAAGGTGTCTAGATATAAGGCTAGACTTGTGGTCAAAGGTTATGCCCAAACTTATGGGGTAGATTATGATGAAACCTTTAGTCCTGTTGCTAAGATGTCTACAATTAGGACATTGATTGCTATTGCTGCTTGCAAGGGATGGAAATTATCACAATTGGATGTGAAAAATGCATTTCTAAATGGATACATTGCAGATGAAGTATATATGGAGCAACCAGAAGGCTTCATGGAATCAATTGGATCAGATTATGTGTGTAAGCTCAAGAGAGCTTTATATGGGTTGAAGCAAGCCCCAAGAGCTTGGAATTACAGATTGGTCAAGTTCTTGAATGAATGTGGATTTCAAGCATCAAAGGCAGATAGTAGCTTGCTAGTGAAGGCAAGTGAAAATGGATACATTTACATGTGCATTTATGTTGATGATATTATTGTTACAGGAACAGATGCTCAAGGAATCAATGAACTCAAAAGACAAATAGAGAAGGAGTTTAAGATAAGTGACTTGGGAAACTTATCTTATTTTCTAGGAATGCAGATTGTGTATACTCAACATGGAGTATATGTTTCAAAAGAGAGATACTTGAAGAATCTTCTAGTCAAGTTTAACATGGAAGATTGCAAGACCTCAACTACACCATTGGAGGTAAATCATAAATTAAGCAGGTATGGAGGTGAAGAGTTCAATGATATGAAGAAATATCAGAGTTTGGTAGGTAGTTTAATCTATGCTACCTTGACAAGGCCAGATCTATCATATGCAGTAGGTGTGTTGTCACAATTTATGCATTGTCCAAAGAAGACTCATTGGATTGCAGCCCAAAGGGTACTCAGATATATCAAAGGAACCCTAAGTGAAGGTTTGTATTATGGTTTCACTTCTGACACAAGAATCAAAGTGTTTAGTGATGCAGATTGGGCAGGTGACTCAGATGATAGAAGGTCTACTCATGGGTATCTTTGTTATGTTGGAGATAAGCTAGTTTCTTGGTGTTCAAAGAAGCAACATACAGTTGCTTTATCATCCACAGAAGCTGAGTATAAGGGAATGGTAGAAGCTGCAAAGGAAGTGATATGGTTGAAGACCTTGATGAAAAGTTTTGAGATTGATCATAGTACTCCAATAAATTTTGGAGACAATATGAGTTCTTTGTATTTGGCAGCTAACCCTGTTTTTCATGCCAGGACTAAGCATATAGAGATTCAGTATCATTTCTTGAGGGAAAAGGTACTAGATAAAGAGATTGAAGTGATGTACACTCCAACAAAAGAACAAGTGGCAGATATGATGACAAAGAGCTTGGATGGACCTAAGTTACAAAGGTTCAAAGACATGGCAAGTATAAAGAAGACAGAGAAAACCTCAATTGATGATTGAGGGGGAGTTGTTGGTGCAGACCAATCACCAATTGAAGGCTTGGAAGATTAAAGGATGAAGAAAGAATCAATTCTTAAAGTTTGGAAGAAGATCACATTCAGAGGATAAGAGAAGTGTACACATATGTACATTAGAATAGTCATAGCTGACTTAGATCTTTTGTTCAGTAAGAATCATGTACAAATTTATCTATAAATTTGAGAAAAGTCGGGGCAAGTAGGAGAGCATATGTGACAATAGTTAGAAGTCAAGATTGAGGAAGGTAGAAGTCATGAGATAGAAGAAAAGTTAGTTGAGTTAGCTCTCATCACTCAACTGTATTTCTTCTGAGTAAATGAAAATATTTGCGCCCGATGTTTCTGCGTGTTCTCCTTCTACAGTAGATCAATTGTGAAATGCTTTTGTACAAGTCTAAGTTGAGAGTTGCTTGACCTCTGTACAAAGTTTTAGCTTCCAATTGTAATCAGGCTGAGTGAATTAAGTGTAGGAACATTCATATGTGAAGTATGTTCACTGGTTCCTAAAACAGGTGCAGATTTCGAAGTTAATGTTTTGATCATTTCTCCTAGCACAGTTTAAAGTTTTGCATGAGTGAGGGCTTAATCTTTAAGTTGGAAGATAAGCTATTCATGTCTAGAAGCATTTTGGAAAACGGGTTCTATTCAAGGAGAACCAAGTCTTAAAAGTTACAGGTATAAAATCGACTGTTCTGAGTGACAGTTTCTGACATAGGTAACTTGAGAAGTTGATTTCTCAAGTTATACTTAATCTTTTGAAGTAATTCAACTTGGAGTAGATGCGCAATCTCTAGGAGATACTTCGTACAAAGTTTCATAAAAAACTTTACAAGTTTGATAGATCAATGTGGAGAAATAGTGCAGCAGACTTTTCTGTGTTTCATCCTCTTCACAGATTTGTTAACCTTTTGATAATTACTAAGTGATCCTCTAAATGAGTGGAAGGTTTTGACTTATTCTTGGTATAGAGGTGCTCTAATCACAAGAATAGGTTGTTCTTTTGGAGAATAACATTCTCCATCAATGATGAGTGTAGAAAGCTTGCTAAATGCAATGAAAAGAAGAAGGAATCGGGCATGTCTATTGCTGAAAATTCAGCAAATGCAAAGAATGATGAAGCTAACATGGCTCAAGATTTTTGGGCATGTGTTGTTACATGTCATTATGATGCTTCTTTACATTCTAAATGTATGGTTGTGAGTGGGGCTGATTCGGATTGGTTCTTTGATAGTGGTGCTTCAAAGCACATAACATCATGCAAAAGATTTTTTGCCTCTTTGAAAGATGCACCTAAAGGAGGACATGTGGTGTGTGCAAACAATGCCTCTTATCCTATCATTGGAGTAGGAGAAATTGAGCTTACGAAGTCAATTCGGTATTAAAATCGACGTTTCAGCACATATGAATGGGAATAGGGTTACTTGGACTAGTCAAAACATCCAAAAATGGAAATGAGATCAAAGAGCATGGGCCCAAACAACAACAAATCCCATCCACTAGATTCAATTCAACAATGTGCACAGTAGTCAAGCTGATAGGGATGAGTTGAAGGAAATGGTTGGAAAGGAATCCTTGGGGTCCTAAAAGACCTCTTGACATTGGTAGAGTAGTGGGTGGTCTGGTTGGATGAGGATCTAGAAATGATGGTTTTTGAGAAGGAAGGGAACGAATGCAGCCATGTATGTTCAGTTCAATAGTGGATTTTGATGAACAAGGGCAAGATTGAAAGGATCTTGCATAAGAGTAAGGAGAGTAAGGATGAGATGATGAAGTCACATTGGGAGAAAGTAGTGCCCATTGAAGGAAAAAAAAAATGGAATAGCCTAGTTGAAGGTGAACGTGCCTCTTGTGGGATTTAGGAGTTTGTAGCCTTTTACAACAAAAGCTTCCCCATAGCCCAGAAACACTAAATTCATGCTTTGATTGCCTAATTTGTGATTTTTCTAGGGTGTAGATAAGCATAAGAAAGACATTCACAAACTTGAAGGGTACTCTAAAAAGGGGGTCAAGAAGTCATGAGGGTAAAGGAAATGACCACAATTTTGAATGCACAATATGCGAAGTTGATAATGTAATAGCACATCATCACACCTTCTTTCTTAAAGGAGTGAGAGAGACATGCTAATTTTAGTAAGTGCTCACTCATTTTAAGAAATGTACCCATTTTCCATTCATCGATTCCATTTAATTGGGGTTTCTTACATATGATAAAGAAATTCCATATACCTTTGAGCAGCGGAAACATTACAAACTATGGGAGACATAATCACTATTGAGGGGCTTTGTGAACCTCAAGTTGTCATTTGATTGATCATTCTTGTAATAAAGAGTGCTGTGTAATCCACATATTGATATATAAAATTTTTCCATAGAATATAGTAATTGTGTGAATTGATAGTAATTCTCACTCTTTTTATAATGTTTCTTGAGTCTAGGTTATGGAAATATACATATGGAGAGAAGTTACAAGTTCGGGTATGAATTCCAAGAAGGGGTGTAACCAGTTGTTTCGAAAAGGGGAAGATCAAGTGTTGTAAGAATGAAGAACTACCCATCAATCAAAATAATTACATCCAATTGTGAATGAAATAGGATTCATGAACTAAGGAGAGCAAGGGGCACACATCATTGTTTGCAAATTTGGGTGAGACAGAGTTCATTTTTTCACTTCATTTCTATTGAAAATATGAGCTATGAAAGCTCTAGGTGGACAAAGGGTTCCAAATACCTTAACGTGGACAAAATTCATGACTTATATCACTTAGGGTTGTCTTAAGGTTAGGCAAGGTTGGGCAGGCAGTGGAAAACTCTAGAGAGGCTATGAAAGGAGGTGAAGAGTCAATAAATGCATGGAAGTCTTGTAGGTCATTGAAACCAAGAGAGATATACTCAAGGAGGCTCAAGGAGTGAGTCATCCAAGGCTCAATGAGCTGAAACACAATAGTCCAATTAGGAGTCCAAGCTAAGAGAAGTGTAGAAGAGATTGTTATATGTCGAAAATGTAAGCTTTAATTGTGAAGCCCAATGTCAAGTTTCCGTTTCAATTCCTAGTTCCATCACTTAGTTTTTTAGTTATCTCTTGTGTACAACATCTGAACCACCTCCTATTTCATTTAAATCATGAGCATAATTTATAACTCAGCCTTACTCATGTGAAATAAGCTGAAAACTTACACGAAGCTCTTTGAATGCCTTTAGAATACTTGCACCTACATTTTGATGAGTCAATTGAGTAAGTTAAGGCACCAAACTGGTGTGCATGCACTTGGAGCTGCGATTGAGGAGCTAATGAACAATCCTTGATTGAGAGAATCCCTCCTCTCAGTTACTCCACCTATTCAGTTCATTGAAGAGCCATTCTCCACACACTATATAAAGAGAAGAGCAACACACTTCTCCTTTGAGCTGCTCTTAACAATAGGAGTATCCATATTGTAATCCTTGTCATTCTAATCATTGTTAGAACTATTCTCATTGTGTAGAGAAGCATTCACCTCCTCCCACACACTATGGAGTGATATGTGATTCATATTTTCATCGGAGAGTTTTTTGTCATAGGCTTTATGCTAGTTACATAATCTCTATCTTTGTCTCATTGTCTATTGAAGGAGTATTGAATTCTAATTGTGATTTATGGAAGTTCAATATATATGCTTAGGTCCAAGTGGAATTTCTCATATATCCTTCTTGGTGTGGATTTTATAAGCATTCAAAGTAGAGATACTAAGCATTGTTTCCATGACTCCCACTTAGAGAAGGGTAATTTGCAGAGGCTCTAAAATCTGATGCTCAAGGCAAGCTCTTTGCATCATTGATCTTAAAGAAATTAGGGAGGCATTTGAGAAATACAATTGATAGCAGTCTTGGTGTGGTTGCTTTTGCAGGAAGATATAGAGAAGAAGATATCCAAACAAAGCTTGAATCGAGCAATGCATTCATCTATGTTAGGATGAAGGAATTAATGTCATCAACAAACATCTTTAAAACCATTTGATTATGTCATTAAGGAAGAAAAATACCACAAATATTTCTAGTACAAATCTCACTATCCACAAGGTAGCTAAGTCCATCAATAACAACGGTGGAAAGAAGGCGAGCGAGCATGAAAACCTATGTGATCAATTGCTTTAGCCACATGGGGTAGAAAAATTCCATTTATTTTAATTCCAGTAGAGACATTGCCTAACAATGATGCAACCATGCTTAGAAACCAAGTACCAAAGCCCAGTTCCTAAAGCCCAATTCCTAAAGGGATTGGAGAATGATGTCCAACTGCAATCTACTATAGACATTGTCAAAGTCAATTTTTGGAAACAAAAGATTTTTATTGGACTCGTTAGCAAATTCACGACCTTCGTAGATATCCATGATGTATTAAAAAATGGTCCTACCCTTGAAGAAATGTTTCCGATCTTTAAAGAACAAATCACAAACGTGGCTCATGATGAAATTCCCTAATGCCTTGGCAATGAAGTTGTAAGTAGTTTTTAACATCCTTATCGGCCCTCTTCTTGCTCTCTTTCTTATGGATCAATAACCCCCTGATTCATACATATCAAGAGGGCCCCAATCCTAATGGCTTCTCTCCATAGCAGACTTAAGGAAAATATAAGAAATTCTTTGAAAGCTTTGAAGAACTCATCAATAAGATAATCACGATGGATGCTTGTCTCGGAGGGGAGGGAGTCAAAGGCACTCTTGATTACATGTATGGAGAGTGGTTCCTCAAATTTCTAAAAAATTCCTTGAGGGATCTTCTTAGATCTGGCTTGTGAGATATTGGCCACAAATTCCTTCATCCACATAGACAGGAGATTGTACTCCAAGGTTCTCCGAAAAGTGGTCAAAATGTGAACATGATTCTCCTCCTCAAATGAACTCCAAACCATCCTTGTCAATCGATCTTGGAATGCATTGCTTGACTAGTTTCTCTTTAAAATTGTACAGATCTCTTTTGTTGCTTTGTCCATTTTACATGCTCATCATTCTTTGAAAAAGATTAAAACTCTCGCTCATTGAATCTCTTCTTCAACTCCCAATTTTCTTCTCATTTCGGATTTTTCTTTTTTTTGAGGTGGAGCTTCCCATTATTAATATCTACTCGGAGAGCCTTAAGCTTTCTATAAAGTTTTCCTCTTTTGTTGTTGTAAGTTTTTTGGATATCGATCATAGAATTGTGCATGATGGCGAGAGATGCCTTAATCACATCAACCCAACACTTGAAAGAGAGGAACGAGTTTGCATCGAAGTACCATCATATACATATTATCTTGTCACACATATAGAAGCACACACAAACGAATCTGCATGGAATAAAGAATAATAAAGAACCTAAAGAATACAAGTAATGAAGAATGGTTCAATGCCACAATTTCCATGCATATAGACAAGGATAGAGGTCCAAAGAGGTCAATGATGTTTTACGATAGATAACACCTTTCTGGTTTAGGTTTGTGGAGCTCTCTATCATTTTAAAGGTTTTTCTTAGATACCTTTGAATTCAAATAGGCCTTGGTGAAGCTTAAATCGATACGAATCAACTTTCTTAATACCATTAGTAGAGAGAACTTTTTTCCACCACTAGTATGCAATAGTTATTACAATGTTGAAATCCCTATATAGAGTCACATTAGTTAGAAGGAAAAATTGAAGATAATCTAAAGTTTTTCTTCTACCTTCTGCTCAGCTCTGAGTGTGTATGGAGACTAGTGAGAAGGGGAGAAGATCAGCTATCTATATTCCAACACATGTGATTTGGATTGCAATAAACCCATAGAAGAAGAAGACCAACATAATTTATATCCCAAAATTGCACTACATTTTTTTATGAGCTAGGCTATGGAAGCCAAATGGTGATGTGTAGAGATAGTCTTGAGTATTTTCATCATGTGCGTATCATCAATTCTTACTTCTTAGAGGTAGATGAAGTCTAGGTTAAGAAGATTGTTCTTTAGCCATTGTCCAACAATAGACACACCAAGAGGTTCGCTCAGCCAATGAATGTTGAAGGAGAGAATAATAATTGACAAATAGAAGGGGGTTATTGGATCGGGGTATGATCTCTCGTTTCTTGGGGTATCGTATGGAGTTTATCTTTTACGAGGGGCCATGATTTTGAGATTGTTTACCTTTAATAGGATAGGAAGGGAAAGGATATTTGCAGTCTTCCCTATTGGGTTGCATAACTTTTCCATATAGGTCTAGAAGAGTGAAACCAATGATGGAGCTCTCACTTTCTCGACTGGCCTCTTTCGCCAAGGCTCCAAGCTTATGTGGGAAGTGGAAATTCCTTGGGGCCTTGGGGTCGAGGGGGGAGGCTCTCGACGTTTCGCAAGGAAATGTTCAATGATGTGGCAAGCAAAAAAGTTTGGGACTCCACGCTATCTGAATCGAGAGTTACACATGACAAGTTATAAAGCATGCCTTGGGTTGAGAGAGGGCCTCTGCCATGTCTGAATCGGGCCTAAATGTTTGAAGCTATAAATAAGCACATAGAGTGGACTATCATTGAAAACGAAGATAGTAAGCATGCGAGCACATGTTAAAAACTTTCAGACATGATGAAATGTTTTATGCAAGAACGAGAAATTTATGCAAAAAGAAAAAATAATATATATATATATATATATATATATATATATATATATATATATATATATATATATATAGAGAGAGAGAGAGAGAGAGAGAGGGAGCGAGCTCAAGACTGCTAAAGCTCAGACGAAGTAATGGAGTTTGTCATTTCGATACGGGTTTGACACCTGTAAGACAAGAATTTCTCATAAAAGACGGAACTATCAGGCGGGCCGCGCATGTAACTGACCCCTTTTGTTTAAACAAACAACTCCCTGTGACAGGTAATCGCACACCATTCGTATACGACAAACCGTTGGGAGGCGAATAGGAGCTTGCAAGCCAGTTATGATCAGACGCCGAAGTTATGCTACAGCCGACGACTGCATGTTGATTGCGCGTGGTCTCGACTCTCGTGCATGCCCCGCTGACCTCACCGAAAGAGCCCCTTGAACGTTAGCATTTGTCAACTCGCGCGAGGGCCTATTGAGCGACTTGCGTGAAGCGTTACGAGCCTATGAAGTCGACTGTGGAAGGCTCTCAAGGTCAACTATCCAGAAAGGCCCCAACCTCATCACGTTTTGCAGGCCACAAGATTATGATATGCTTGAATCGACAACCAAAGATACTCGCCAGCCTGTAGACTGACTGAAGCTCAGCGAGGTCGAATCCTCAAGCCGCAACATGGGCGCAACCATCCAAACAGCCAAAGATATTCGCCAGCCTGTATAGACAAGTCATGACTGAAGCTCAGCGAGGTCGAATCCTCGAGCCGCACGTTGACCCTGACCGGGCAGGCGCATATATTTTGATGTTCAGGTCTTTGGAAGCTATAGATGACAAAAAGACTGCACGTGACACGACTCAGGAGAGTCCGACAGCGCAAACGCAAACTTCAACGGTGGCTTTCTTCAAATGTCATAGTATCTGACCAGCTGTTTTGTTTTTTTTCAAAGGAAGTTCGATCTTGTGATCTAGTCTAGCTTAAATTAGTTGAAAGGAATCCCTCAAACAAGCAGGGGCACGGTCCTAAGGTCAGATGAGAATGAGAAGATAGGTTTGAAATGAAATCGATCTTGCCGCAGCAAGCACGGCCCTTGTCATTGCGAAGATTGTTCATCGACAGGTTTGAACCAAAATCGATGTTACCACATCGAGTAGACCTTACCATTGCAAGCACAGGTTTGGACTGAAGTCGATCTTACCACAGCAAATGGACCTTACCACTGTGAACCGAAATCCATGTTGCCACATCGATTAGAGCTTACCATTGCAAGCACAGGTTTGAACTGAAGTCGATCTTGCCACAGCAAGCAGACCGTACCGCTGTGAACCGAAATCGATGTTACCACATCGATTAGACCTTACCATGGCAAGCACAGGTTTGAACTGAAGTCGATCTTACCGCAGCAAGTAGGCCTTACCACTATGAACAGAAATCGATGTTACCACATCGAGTAGGCCTTACCATTGCAAACACAGGTTTGAACTGAAGTCGATCTTACCACAGCAAGTAGACTGGTAAACAGTAATCGATGTTACCACATCGAGTAGGCCTTACCATTGCAAGTGCAAGTTTGAACTGAAGTCGATCTTACCACAAGTATCGAAATCGATGTTACCACATCGAGTAGGCCTTTCCATTTCAAGTACAGGTTTGAATTGAAGTCAATCTTACCACAGCAAGTACTGAAGTCTATCTTACCACAGCAAGTAGGCCGTATCCATTGTAGAAATGAACAGAAATTGTTCATCAAGAGAACCCAAAGGTTGCCATTTTAGAAATGAACAAAAATTGTTCATCAAGAGAACCCAAAGGTCAGGGACATGAAAGTGTCTAACCAGCGGAGCCAAGAGGAGTTGAACCCCATCTTCTTGGCTCGGCTGGCTAGACACTCCTGAACGCATTCCTTTTTCGTTTAAACATCTCATCTCATGATATGATGAGAAATGTACACATTGCTTTTTCGTTTTAACATCTCATGTCATGAAATGTCTGACCAGCTGACCCAAGAGGACTGGAACCCACTCCGTCCGCAAAGAAGGCCAATGATTCAACCAATTGAACTAGCACTGCTGGAGCGGAGGGGCTGTTCATGTTTCTCACTTCATTATTTTTATGTTTCGAGTATGTTCTTGAAATATAATTCAGTTCGTAGAAATTGTTTTATCTAGTTTCTTTGAAATCCTTCTCGCGTATTTAATCTACAGTGTTTAGTCTGTGCACGAACTCGTCTTTTGAACTCGTCTGCTCAGCACGCAATGGAATAGAGCAATAGCTCACGCACTTGGCAAGTGGACGTTGGGATCTCTCTAACGACTCGTAACGTGTTCATGTCGTCCTTCGAGAATGCGTACAGTAATAAGAAAGTTCACATGAATTCGCCGGAGAACTGTGTGAAGTTTATGCAACAATGCTTTCACTTCTCTTGCTCATTTTTGTGTCCATCTGAGTTTAACGTATGCATGCTCGTTAGAAAGGTATCGTGTTGTCCTTGCATTGTGTGAAATTTCACTTGCTGTTTGTTAAATGAACATGTAATTACTCAGTATAAAATAATCGTATGGAGTTCTATGTAAACTGTGTGTTTTTGTCCAAGGCGAATACTCATTGTGACACTCCATTTTTCCTAGGAAACAATAGATGATTCGCGTTCATCCCATTAAAACCCGTTTCGATTGATCATAAACTGTGTTTTATGTTCCAGGGTAATTCTCATTGTGACACTTCTTTTTTCCTAGGAAACGATACAAGACCCATTTTGATGAATCATAAATATGAACATATACATAGGTTATCAGATAAAATATTAGGAAAGGTGGTGTTCATTTGATGTCCTCTTCCAAAATTCAGAAATATACTTTATAGAGTAATTATGATGTGTTCCATATATACAATCAAATTCCTAATTGATACAGAGTTTGACACACAGCCATTTGCCTTTATAGACTATTTACAATGTGTCTTCAGCTCATTTTTTATGACTTCTATATGATAGTATATTTAGGTGTTACTATAAAAGAGGACATTATTTTGTAATGGTATAAGACTTCATATGATGTTATGAACCTTTTTCAGCACAATGACATAAATAATGTAGTAAAAAACAATGCGACCTCCATTGTGCACTAAGTGCAAGGAGCGCACAACTCATGGAAACGTTCACTTATTCAAATTAGATGGAAAATCTTTTTAACTTCTCGTATGATACAATGGATACGAGTTTCCTACAATCAAAGTGTTAATTGTTAACTCCAATTTAGAAAATATGATTGATGATTTTAAAACATTCTTTTCATTTTTTTTTTCTTTTTCATAGTTTAATGAAAATTGCCATTCTTAGTGGTCATAGCCCATAGGTAGAGGTGGTTTTTTACGTAGCAGATCATCTCCAAAACGTTTCTTCATTTAGGAGTCCATATTTGGAGATTTTGAAAAAATTAATGTTCTTTTAGTCCTTTATATTAATATTCAATATTTTGAGTAATTTTTTGCGTGAGAAATTTAGAAATCCCCGAATTTTTATATCAAATATATTAGATTACAACACTTGGTGAAAATGTTTCTTAGTCTACAGATGGTGTTTACTTAGTAGTTCTTGCTCAAAAGGGTGTTTTCTTTTAGGAATACATATTTGAGAGTTTCAAGATTTTCTTAGGAGACTTAGTGGTTTTTATTATTATTCAATATGAATTGATAGTAAATTCTGAGTGAGAAGACATTTGATTTATGTACATTTTTACTACGTCTATTTACAATGCTTTCTTGAATGCTATATAACCTTCTATTTGGATTTGGGATTGCGAAATCCTCAAAATTTTCTATCAAATATATTAGATTACAACACTTACAGAGAATGTTTTACCTCCTTAGTTTGTAAGAGTAAAAAAAGAAATAATTAGAGTAGTCCATGAATCAAGAGAGAAGGAAAGAGGGACTCATTTGATTAGGTTATTTGATTCCTAGAGAGGAATCTTGAGTCCCTGAAGAATAACATTCTCCCTAGTAGTGAGAATGAAATTCTTCAAACTCATTACATAGCAAGTACCCATAAGCCCCCACTAGTAGTGGTACTTAAAGTCCAATGATCAGTATCACCTGAATGAGTATCAATCTTAATAAGATTCTTAGCTTTACACTCTAAAAGGCATTACTATATGCTTAGACTTGAGTTGAGGGAAAGATCTCTAAAATCCCATGGGTAAGCAAAGATGCTTTTGATAGTTCAAGAGATCTTAACAATGAGAACTAAGTCTTTTTTCTTGTCAAAAGGTGAACCAGATTTGATCAATCTTAGCAATGTTTGTCCAAGAATTTGCAATAGGAAGTGCTCCAAAGTTTGCCAAGGTATTTGCAATCGAATTCCTTTAGGGAATTTTTTCACTCAAGTTCCATTTATCGAATGGAAATTATGAAATGAGTAAGATATTCCAAGGCTCAACTGAAGAAAATATTAAGCTCTTCCACGTTTTATAGTGTAAACATTCCAAGTATGTAGTTTGCAACCTGTTGGAGTTTCAGGTCTACAGAAGCATGCAAACAACACAAGGAAGAAGAGGAAGCTTGGAGCACAACACAAATACTGAATGTATTAACACTAGAATGTACAAAGATATATGAACCCTTAGGGAAATAGGCATATATACAAGCTGAGGAAAAAAAAACCTTCGAAAGAGTGAAAAAAGTGCTTCGTCGGTCCTAGTGTGTTCACACACATCACTACCTAAATATATCAACAAATCCCCCTGGGAGTAATGCGGTGCACAAGGATCTCACACTCATGTATAAGGAAGTGCCAAGCTATGTGGAATCAATCCACAAAAGGAAGTAAGCCCAAAGCTTTGTAGAAAGCTTCAAACTTTTTCCTAGTTAGAGCCTTTGTGAAAAGTTCTACAATGTTCTCCTGCATGGGCACATATGCTGAGTTGATCTATCGACTAGAGAACCTCTCCCTGACATTATGATAATGCTCCTAAATATGCTTAGTGTGAGCATGGAACACAGGGTTCCTCGCAACTGCCAATGCACTCTGACTATCAGTGAAGATTGTGGTGGTAGAAGAGTAACCAACACCCAAATGAGCCATAAGGCTACTAAGCCACACAAACTCAACAATCGTTGTGAAAGCTTCCCTATAATCAGCCTCATAATTGTAAGTGGCCACAGTAGGCTGCTTCTTGATCAACCAAGATATATATGAGCTACCAAGCATGGAGCAAAGGCCATTAGTGGACACAAGAGTGTCATAGCAACCAGCCCAATCACAGATAGAAAAATCATGTAAATCTAGCCGTAGTGATCCCCCCTTTGGATAAAACAATCCAAGTAGTTGAGTACCATTCAAGTAGTGAAAGATGTGCTTAACCGCCTGCCAACACTTGACACTTAGGCAATGCAAAACTCTGTTCACTTGTGAGACAACAAACTAAATATCTGGTCGAGTAATGCATAAGTAAATCAAGCATCCAACACCATGCGGTAGAGAACACCATCAAATGCACCTCAAGCATCATGAAGATGCAATCATTAACCTATCTCTATAGGAGTGGCAATAGGTTTACAGTCTTCAAGGACAAAATGTTGCAATAATATATCAATATATTTCATTCAACACACAGCTATTCTGACATCAAGTTGGATGAATTGAATGCCCAAATAATGATGCAAACGCTCCAAATAAAACATCTCAAATAAGGCATGTAGATCAACCTTAAAATCAACAATATGCTTCTTATGAGGACCAATGATCAGCACGTCATTAACATACAAAACAATGATCAGAAGCACATCATAGTAGGCTTAACATATAAGGTGCTCCGTGCTGGATTATTCTCTAAACCATGTGCACTCAGATAGGCATGTATCTTTTTATACCAAAAATGTGGTGCTTGCTTTAAACCATATAATACCTTCTTTAACTTGCACACCTAGTTTTCATGCCCTTTCTGCACAAAGCTATGGGGCTGAAAAACATACACTTCTTCATGCAAGTCACCACTCACGAATGTAGTTTTAATGTTCAAGTAATGTATATTCCAACCATGATGAGGTGCTAGTGCCTAGATGCTATGAATAGTAGTCATTTGGCACGTAGGTGCAAAGGTCTCGTCAAAATCAATGCCTCTTTCTTGCACATAACCCTTCGCAACAAGCCTAGCCTTATATGTGTCAATTGTTCCATCAAGCTTATGTTTCAACTTGTATACCCACTTGGTTCCAATGGCCTTCTTGATAGGAGGCAAGTCACATAAAGACCAGGTACCATTTTTCATGATAACATCATATTTTGATTGCATAGCAGCCATCCAATTTTCAAACTTTTGTGCTACATCAAATGAAACAGGCTCATTCTCATCACAGATACTAGAGGCAGCTATAGCATAGCAATCTAATGCAAAGGAGGCACTATGAGAGCCTGAACGAGTACCATATGAAAAAGGTACATCTAATTTGTTTTCATGCAAAGTCTGCACCATCCATTTTGGCATAGTTTTTGCCTCCTAAATATTAGCTCTCTCATAAACAAGTGAATCATGTAAATGTGCATCAGAAATAGAATGGTCTGTATCATGACATGAAACCTATAGAGTCTAAGAAATTGCCTCATTAGGACGAGCACTAGGTTGTCCACCTATAAAAAGAGGTAGAAAACTATCATACATGTTTTTGGACCTAACAGATGTCTCCTTCGTACATGAAAATAATGGATGAATAGAATCTTCCACAAAAACACCATCACGGCTAACCAAAATGTGTTTATTCAATGGATGATACAAACGATAGCCTTTGCTTTTAGAACTATACCCAACAAAAATACATTTCAGTGCTTTATCATCCAATTTCCTAGGATTTTGTCCAGGCACCAATGCATATGCCAGATAAACAAAAACACGTAATTGAGCAACAAATGGCTTACAACCATGCCAAGCCTCATATGGAGTGATAGACTCCAATGCTTCAGTGGGATACCTGTAAAGTACATATGTTGCACACATGATAGCTTCAAGCCAGAAACTATGTGGTAAAGCGTTACTCTTGACCATATACCTCACCATCTCCATGAGTGAACTTTTCTTCAATTAAACAACTCCATTCAATTGAGGTGTATATGGCACTATATAGTGATGTTTTATCCCACGTTCAGCTAGAAAAGCATTAAAATCAGAAGACACATATTCCCCCCTCGATCAAAATGGAGGGAGCCCATTTTATATGCTGATAGATTTTCAGCCGAAACCAAAAACTGTTTGAAGCACATAAACACTTCGGACTTTTCTTTCACTAGATACACCCATGCATGGCTAGAAAAATCATCACTGAGAGTCATGAAGTAAACATAGTTTCCAAAAGAGGGTGTCTGCAAAGGACCAGAGACATCACAATGAACAAGCTAGAATTTTTTAATAGCTCGAATCGAACCATCTGTTGGAAAGGAGCACTGCACCTTGCCCAAAATATAGCCTTCACAGACATGTTTACCATGTGCCTCAAGTTTGAGCAAAGAGGAAACCATTTCATATTTCTGCAAGTGTAGCAAACTAGCAAAATACAGATGAGCAAAGCATGCATGCCAAAGCTTCACATCTTACATAGTCTGAGAATCATGTATTGCACATGCTAAATCATTCACATATTTTTCATAGTCTATGACCTTATACAACCCACGACATAAAATGCCAAAATAAATAATCATGTCCACATTTGACAGATTATGATTTGTACATGCGTCATCAACAAATTTTACAACCAAGCTAATCTTGGCTAAAGATAAAAATGATAACAAATTCTTCTTAATCCTTGGCACAAATAAAGCATCTATCAATGTAAAAGAACTACCATCCGTAGTAGTCAAAATGATTTTTACCAACTCCCATGATAGGATAAGAGGATTTTTTGGTGCATGTGACATATTCCCAATAGGGGCACGCTCGAGTGAAGTGAAGAAACTACCCTATGTGGTAATATGTTTGATTGTCCCACTATCAAAGTACCAAACATCTAAGTCTACTACAGACATACATTGTTCAGGGAGAGATGGGTCAAAACTACAAACAGTAGTAAACACCCATTCCTCATTCTGCACTAGATTAGCAAACTTTGCTTTGAGTGTCAAGTCCTTTGCAAAAACCATTCCAACCTCTTTTTTCTTTGCCTCTTTTGTAGCCAGTTTTGGACAATTCTTTATGACATGATCATTTGTTTTATAGTACTTACAAAAGAATTCGTACTTTTTTTTTCTTGTCATCTCTATCATCCTTCTTTGATTGTGGAGAATTAGCATAATTTTGATTACTAATAGAAGAGCTCCATTTACCTTTGCCCTTTTGACTAGCTAGGGAAGCTTGATCTGCAACACACATAATGGACTTGTTCTACCTAGAGTGATCTTCCTATAACAAAATAGAGACTAACTCCTCAAATGTTAAGGCATCTGGATTGCCATTCATCATCAAACAATGAGTAGAAGCAAGGAAGACCATTCCAAACAATCTGCACAAGTGAACTGTGAGGCAAGACTTCATCATCAAAATTAATTGTTCCTTCAAATCTTTGATCTCTATTAGAAAATTGTGCATAGAATCACCTTCATGCATATGCTCACTCTCCAATGTTTTTTGGAGGTAAGGAACACGAGCCTCATTCCTAGCCTCGTACAATGTGGTAAGTGTACCAAGCATCCTTATTTGTTCTGCAAGAGTGAATATGAGCAATGATACCATGTTTGATAGATAAGGCTATCAATGCATGTGCCTCAGCTTCTCTACCATCCCAATGAATTTGCTGTGTAGTAGGTACAGTAGAAACTGCAGCACGAATAGGAATCTACAAAATATGACCATCTTCAATGCCATGTGCATCAGCTTAAGTACCTATATTTCTAGGTGTAATAGGACATTTTTGAACACCCTCCACAATATTCCCTAGTTCTTTTGCGACCAATACATGGTGCATCATATAAGTCCACAATGGGTAATTCATACCATCCAACTTATCCTCAACAGCCACCATATGAAATACATCACCACTTTTAGCCACGACGACTGACTAAAATACCCTGATGCAGAAAAATGACTATATCTGAAAATTTTGAACAGAACTACCCTAACGAGTTGTTATAAACCTAATGCAAACTTTGAAATGCTTATACTAGCGAACAAAAACTTGTACATATCTTTGGCACAAAAGGACGAAACTGCCTACACAAGCGCTATGATAGTTCATTCAGAGACCTAATCATCCTGAGTATGCGCAGCAAATTTCATGAGATTCTGAGACTATGACCGGAGGGGTGATGATGACACCCTAGATAAAGCAGAGACCTCCTCTGATACCAACTGTTGGAGCTCGAGGTCTGCAGAAACATGCAAACAACACAAGGAATAAGAAGAAGAAGCTTGCAGCACAACACACAGTATTGAATGTATTAACACTAGAATGTGCAAAGATATATGACCCATTAGGGCAATAGGTTTATATACAAGCTCGAGGAAAAAACCTTCTAAAGAGGGAAAAAAGTTCCTCAACAATCCTAGTGTGTTCATGCACATCACTACCTAAATATATCAAGACAACGGTGATAACAATAATTAAGTGTGTGCAAGTTATAATATAAAGTTTACCTATCCTTAAAGGGATTCCAGTGAGATCCAAAAGCATGAGCGGATGATGAGACTTAAGCAATAGAGAGACTCCTATAAAGTCCCCCACGTAGGTACTTAAACTTTTAGTTAGAAATGAATCTAAAGACAATAAGTAAATAGCTCTTGTTGCTACAAATTCGTCAATTTTAACCAATTGTACTTGAATTTTAAATAATTCAAGATCTTAGAATTCTCATCAATTTTCTATCCAAAGGTTTTCAAGTTTCCAAGCTAAAATCATGGCACCATGAAACAATCATGTGAAGGGATCAAAACCTATAATATCAAGTTAGAGGTAGTGTCTAAGACTTCAAAAATGCTTTTAAAGAATTCAAGTTAGAAGGTACTCTATAAAGATATGTTTAGACTTCAAGATAAGTATCACTCACACATCAATGTGAATATGAAATAGGGTGTTATGGGACACTACATTTTATACTCAAATTGACGTAGGAAAGATGATATGGGACATCATACCATGGGATGATCATTATCTTTTAATTCGAGAATGAATCTTGAAGTTAGAATTGATCCTCAAGGGAATTAAAACTTCAAGGAGAAATTTAAACTCAAGGAGGATAATCTAATGATCTCAAGATAATTCAAGATCAAGTATGTATGAAGATACCAAGTAAGTAACTTCCAAAATCTTCTTTCTCCTATTTTATGGAACACTTCAAGATAAAATGTTCTTGATTTAGAAATATGATACATTTTTGAAGAAGTAGAACTTTGACATTAAAAAGATTCTTTCAAGTAAAGAATAGACTAAGCCAAGCACCAAGTTCCTAGTGTAACTTCTTAAATTCAATCCTTTGACTCGAAGAAATCCACAAGAATTGCATTCCTAGTAAGGAGCCTCACTGGTTGGACATACTGATCTTGGATACCAAACTAGTATCTTATGGTTGGATGGCATATCAGATTTGCTCTGAATCTTTTTGAGAATCTAGTTTATCTCTCTTAAAGATAGGAAAAATGCATCAATACCTTGTTGAAACAACTCTTTGAGTAGTTAACATCTTGAGTCATATAGAAGTTGACCTCTTGCAATTTTATCTATCTACAAAGTCTGAATTGGTTGTAGAAAATTGTAGTCCTTTCTTTTGGCTTTTTTATTCTTTTGGCAAAAGTCTAGGGCTTGTCAGTTGGATGTGTGTATGTATATGTGACATGTGTGTGTATATGTGTGTGCATGTATGCATGTGTATATATATGTGCATGTGTGTATGGGTGTATATGTGTGTAGGCATCTATGTATCTATGTAAAAGCCAAAAACTCTAGTCCTAAAACCCCTTACCCTAAAAAATCTATATTTGTATATGAATATGTGCCGTGTGTGTATGTGCATGTGCATGTATGCATGTGTATATATATGTGTATGTGTATATGTGTGTATGTATGTAAATCCCTAGAACCCTAATCCTAATACATATATATGTGTGCATGTATGTATGTATATGTGTGTCTATGTGTATATGCTTGTATGCATTTGTATATGTATGTAAAACTCTAAGACCCTAATCCTAAAACCCTAATCCTAAAATCCTAACCCTAAAACATGTATATGTGTGTATGTTTGTATATATATGTGTATGTGTATATGTGTGTATGCTTATATGTGTTTATGCATGTGTGTATGCATGTGTGCATGTATGTAAACCCTAAAACCCTAACCCTCAAACCCTAACTCTAAAACATGTGTGTATATGTGTATCTCTGTGTATATATATGTCTGTGTATGTGCATGTCTGTATGCATGTGTATATATATGTGTATGTGACTCTCTGTGCCTATGTGTATGTGTATGTATGTATATGTGTGTGTATGTCTATGTGTGTGTATGTGTATATGTGTGTATGTACATGTATGTGTATGTGTATGTTTGTCTATGTGTGTGTATATGTGTGTCTCTTTTGTGTGTGTACATATGCATGTAAGTGTATGTGTGTGTATATGTGTATGTATGTGCATGTTTTTATATTTGTGTGCATGCATCTATGTATATGTGTGTATGTATGTATGCATATGCATGTGTGCATGTATGTGTTTGTATGTACGTGTGTATGTATATGTATGTATGTATGCATTCATATGCATGAGTGTGTATGTATGCATGTGAGTGTGTGTGTATATGTATATGTATATATGTGTCTATGTGTGAGAAAGTGTGTGTATGAATATGTGTGTATGTGTGTACGTGTGTATGTGAGTCTATGTGTGTTATGTATATGTGTGTCTCTTATGTGTGTGTATGTATGCATGTGAGAGTGTATGTGTGTGCATATGTGTATGTATGTGTGTGTACATATATATGTGTGTATGTATATGTGTGTGTATGCATGTGTGTATGTATGTATGTATGCATGTGTGTGTATGTATGCATGTGAGTGTGTGCATGTGTGTATATGTGTCTATATTTGTGTATGCTCTAAAACCAACATAAAACACCAACAGACATTAATTTCATTTCTATTTTTCTATCACAACTCTTTCTCACTTTCTTTCTCTCTCTTTCTCTCAATCTCTCTCTAATAAAGAACAAAACAATACTTGCATGTACATAAATCACTTAAATCGATCTAGTTTCTTGTGGAACACTTGTCAAAGCACAATCGACGTCGCCTCTCATCAAACAAAAAACTTGACCCCAAAAATATCTTGCAAACCAAAATGAAAGAGAAATTAGGGAAAAAAACAAATAGAGAAAGAGAGAGGGTCGAACGCATCACTTACCAAGATGTGAGAGAGAGAGAGAGATGTGTGCATGTGTAGAGAGAGAGAGAGAGATCTCTATGTGTGTGGAGATAAAGAGAGATTTGAGTCTGTATGGAAAGAGAGGAGGGTGGATGTGTGAGGGGAGAGACAAAAATCCCAGAAGGAGCATAATGTACATGAGATTGAGATGTTCAGGTAGGAATTCAATTGAGAAAACCAGTCATAGTTCAAAGTAGAGGACTAGTGGAATTTCAACTCTCGGATTATTAAATGCATCATTGGTATGCACATCCGTATGTGCATGGATATACACATCAATATGAGTGTTGGTAAACGCATCACTATTTCCCAAAAAATATCAATGCTTGTATCGACACCCATACTGACGTGTATACTGACATGCATACTGACGCACATATCGATGTCAGCATTTTTCAACGTGCATATTGGTGATAATTTTCCAATGGTTATAGCTATGCCAAATTGACCATTGTTATGGATAGCTTGGTTTTTCCAAACATTTCCAATCTCATATCGATGCCGAGTATGATCATCGGTATGGCTAGCATCGGTGTGAGACTCATATGTTGTGGTGAAGGAAAAACAAGATGAAATTCGTGCAATGTGCAAGCATGTATCTCCATAAAAGAGTTGATAAGATTGCACAAACCATAAAGAATTATAGTTTAATAGGGGAGCCAAGGCTAAATGACTCCACTTGATCCTCTTCCATATGTTTATTTGATTTGTCTAATTCATCATCCACTTTTGACAACATTTGGCCTCCAAAAACATCATTCAAAACTTCCTCTGGTTGGATCATAGCTACCACTTGCCCATTTCCATGCTAGAGAGCAACAATATGAGGAATATCAATGAATCCATCTGAAAATAGATCCTTCTTATCTTCTAAAAAATCAACTTTTTTTTCATCTTCTTATCCTTCCAACCTGATAAGAGGTTCTATAATGAGCGCTAATTGATCCTTTGAATATATATGCCATCATCTAGAGTGAACAAATACTTTTTTTGTTGCTTGGGATCCCCAACTTTGTTATACCTAAGAATGCTTCATCTAAGTGTAAATCTGCTAGATTGAAGCATAACTGACAACAAGTGGTGGAGATCAAATTTAGAAATGTTAATTCAAGTATTTCTACCCATTCAAGATTATGGATATATCTCACAAAGCCATGAAGTCCAAAATGATGCTCATGGAGAAGACCACTCCATATACATGCACTTAAAAGAAATAAATACTTACCAAACTATATGGAGTCTGACTAAGGACTATGATGTCCATTGACTTGACTGATAACATAGTGCTTCTCTAATCAATTTTGTGGTAGCTTGAAAATTTAACCACTCAAACTCTATGTCATGAACCCATTAATAGACATGATTATCTCTCCAAATAAGATTATCCATGAATGCTAGGGACCTCCATAAAGTAGTTCTCACTCATTCTAACCTCAAAAACTATCTACACCAAAAAGAATCTATGATTTTCATAACCCTTTTATCATTATTATCTAAGGCATGGAGTCTTTCCTCACGAAGTAAAACTTGTGGTTGGATTCTTGAAAGGTGTAGAAGAAAATATATTTTTAAGTTAACCATATTGAAGATGCATGGTTTTGAAACTATGACCCACTACTAGTTTTAGTGAATTGGATGGTGATGGTGGAGAGAGAAACACCTTTTATGATGATCATTCTATGATATCTTATCCAGAACTTGAAGTTTTATCAAAAGTAGTTGACTTAAGAAATGTACTTAATCATTCAATGCATTGATTTTCTCATGAATGAAATAATACATTCATCATAAGCATGATTCGTGTTCCAAGTGAAAGCTTTCGACTTTTATTGTTTTTTTTTTTGCTAAACAGTCTATAAAAATCAAGCCATATTTCAAGGATCCAATAAGGTTAGGTTTTTCACTCAATGACAATCAAAAGATACAGCTTTGTTACTCAAAGACACTTAGAGCTCTTATCTTTGCGATCGTCCTGTCATTTATCCTTATTCAACATTGAGCATGAGAAATGTGTGAGACTATTCACGTATCCTTTTTTGGGTAGGTAAAGTATTTTTTTCAATAGTAGTATTCATATTTGGAAAGCGATAGTAGTCCACTTGCAAGTTGATGGGGACACTTTCGGTGGTGCTTCCTATACATGTGTTTGTGTTAAAGCATTGGAATAAGGAAAATTTGGTGGATCTTTCTTTCTCTAGATTAACTTTGTTGCATATGGTGATTGAGCTTGTTGTGAAGCTCCATTCTCTAGTGGCTCCTTTAGGTGAGTACATTTTCTTGAATTGCTTTTCTCTTCAATTATTTATGGTGTTGATCTTCTTTAGATACTCTAGAATAGCCCAAAGTTTAGGAACCCAAGTCTCTGCATTACCTCTTTGTGCTTCTATCAAAGTCTTAGGGATACACATCTTCCTTGTGGGATAAGATTAATAGGATTTCCCCTTATTCGTTCTTGACTTTATAGTATATTTTTGAAACTTCCTATAGGTTAAGATAAAAAATGGAGAATGGGCCAAAGTGTCACGAGGAAGGAGATAAGGAAGAGAGCTCACACACACACGCTCACTCTCAAGGAGAAGCACATACACAGATTGAGGCAATGAAGAATGATCTTCTTCTTCTTCTTCTTCTTCTATTACATAAAAAGGAATGTACAAGAATGACCTAAAAACAAGAATACAACAAGTGCAATATATAAAGATCAATACATAAGGAAAAACCTAATGTCCGCGAATGAGTGAGCTGGCAAGAAACAAATGTGCCATCACTCTCGATAGATAAATCTAATAAAGCTCAATGAAGTATCCTTGATATATACCGGCGTGACCACTATACATGACAGAGAAATGAAAAACTGGTACGTGTCATCCTGGATCATCACATGTTGAGCTTGATATCTCAACACTCCCCTTCAAGCTCAACACCATATCTTGTAATCCAAGCATCTCCCAAAACTTCTTCAACTTCTCAACTCCAAGTGCTTTGGTGAAAATATCATTAACATGCTCATCTGTTCTCACATAAACAAGATCAATATCACCTGCTAATACCTTCTCTCTGATAAAGTGATAATGTACCTCGATATGCTTTGTTCTAGCATGGAAAACAAGGTTCCGCGTTAACTGTATGCTACTAAGATTATCACAATAGATAGTGATAGGCTTTTGCACTTCCACACCTAAATCTACAAGTAACATCTCCAGCCATGATGCCTCACATGCTGCCATTGCAACACCTCTATACTCAGGCTCTCTACTCGACAAAGCAACAGTGGGTTGCTTCTTACTCCTCCATGTAATAGCTGCACCTCCAAGTGAGAAAAGAAAGCAACTAGTAGATCTTCTATTTGGAGTACTACCAGCCCAATCTGCATCGGTGTATCCATGAACCTGCAAATCTACACCAGCTTCATAAAACAATGCATAATCCAAAGTAGCACTCACATAACGGAGAGTGCGCCTCAGAGCATCCAAATATGGCTTCCTGGGGACCTCCATAAACTGACTTTCAAGTCCAACAGTATAGCTTAAATCAGGCCTTGTAATTGTAAGATATATAAGACTTCCCACAATTTTCCTGTATATATTAGCATTTTCCAATGCTTCACCTGATGAGTATCCAGCTTCAAATTCTAATCTAATGGTATAGAAATTGGCTTACAACCATCCATACCATACTTTTGTAGCATATTCAAGGCATATTGTCTTCGCGACATCCATATACCTGTTTCTATATGTATAAACTGAATGCCCAAGAAATAGCGCAGCACACCAATATCTTTCATGTCAAATTCATGCATAAGAAGTTGCTTTACCTCTTTGATTCTTTCTTCATTATCGCCACCTACAATCAAGTCATCAACATAATTGGCCACAATCGTGATGCCATCATCAGCCTTCCTTGCATACAGTGAATGATCTACATCACACATATAAAACCCAATGCTGGTTAAGTAATCAACAATCCTTGCATGCCATGCACGCAGAGCCTGCTTCAGCCCATACAAAGCCTTTTGCAACCTGCAAACATATTCTGGATGCTTTGAATCTTCGTATGCTTGTGGCTGGTCCATATATACTTCTTCCTGTAACTCACCATGTAGGAAAGCATTCTTCATATCCATCTAATCCAAAGTCCATCCTTTTGTTGTAGTTAATGCAACAAACGTCCTGACAGTAGACATTTTAGCTACAAGGCTGAATGTTTCCTCATAATCAATGCCATATGTTTGTGCATATCCTTTAGCTACCAATCGTGCTTTATACATGCTTATGCTACCATCAACATTATGCTTTACCTTGTAAACCCATTTACAGCCTATGGGTTTCTTTCCTTGCAACAATGGAACCAACTTCCATGTATCATTTCCATAAAGTGAAGCCATCTCCTCATCCATAGTTTTTTTTCCAATCTGCACTTCCAATTGCATCTTCAAAGCAAGAAGGTTTAGCATCTTGTATTTCCTTCGTCATGTAGGTGTATCATATGCATGTGTCGTTCTTACTCCTGGAGTCTTCACAGAGGGCAATCCAAGTTCCTCATCAAGACTCTTTTCCAAACCTCTTGAATCTCCATCAACGTCTCCAAAACCTGCACATGTTTTATGACCAGCAGAAAGCATTTCTTTACATTTCTTGGATGTATTTGATGAATTTGCTGGACTGAAATTTCCACGTAATCTTCCACTCCATGGATTTGATTTGGAACTATTGCTTGGTGATGCATCTAGTCCACTCAAAACGTGAGATTCTGTACTTGATTTTTTAGCATTTTCTTGTCATTTGGTTCAAGACTCAGTCCTTCTTTGGCATTTGCATAGAAGCTTCATATTTCATCAAATACCACATCTCTGCTCGCCTTTACCTGCCGTGTGAGTGGGTTATAACATTTATATCCCTTTTTCTCAAGGGAGTATCCAATGAAGACACACTTTTCTGCTTTTGGATCAAGCTTCATCCTCAATTCATATGGGACATGTACATATGCAATACAGCCAAAAACTTTCATATGTGATAAGTTTGGCTTTTTACCTGTAAACTTCTCTTCAGGTGTAACTTGATGTACAGGAGCAGTCGGAGGCATATTCTTCTCAGCCATCAAGGCTCTTGCTATTTCTGCAATATGTCTATTTTTGTGTTCAGCAACGCCATTTTGTTGTGGTGTGTATCTTCATGAAAATTGATGCCGAATTCCATGATGTTTTAGAAAACTGCTGAACTCATTTGACATTTATTCACCTCCTCCATCAGATCTTAATGTGTGAATGTACTTCCCTGTCTGTTTTTCCACCAGAGCTATAAAATTTTGTAAGTGAGTGAACACCTCGCTCTTCTCGTTCATGAAATATGCCCATACTTTCCGTGTATGGTCATCAATAAAAGTAATATAAAACCTACAACCGCCCATAGATGTGGTCTTTGCAGGACCCCAAACATCTGTATGTACTATTTCTAGCACATTCTCACTGACATGCTTGTCATTTTCTATCATCTATGCATCATCTATTCATCTATCTTTCTTCTCTCTCATATCATATGTCTATATAAAAGTATACAGGTATTTATATCAAGATTCATTACTAATACAAAGTATCCATGAACTATTTACAAGTTAATATACATGGGTTTGCAAATCGTCTCTTTTTTAACCTTCTCTTCACTTTATGCTTCATCTTCCTCCTTTTCTTCATTTTTCATTCTTCAATCCTCTTTGTAATCATCAATTTATGATTGTCTTGTTTAAACAGCTCCCCCTCAATCATTTATTGTGATTACCTGGATCTTCTTTATACCTACGATTTCTTTAAACCTCTACAACTTAGGTCCATCCAAACTCTTTGTTAACATATCTACAACTTGGTCCGAACCGACTGATGTTGAAAAATCAGCGTCCGATGAGATTATCTGTTTTAACTTCTTGTTTCATTTCTTCTTTTGTAGGAGTATACATGATCTCTATCTCTTTTTCAATCACCTTTTTCTCTCACAAAGTGATATTGAATCTCAATATGTTTGTTTCTAGCATGAAACAGAGGGTTAGCTACCAAATACGAAGAACTCATATTGTCTCCTTAAAAGATAGGAATACTCTGATTGATGTCAAAACTCTTCATGAGAGTTCTCGTGACCATATGACCTCCTTTGCAGCTTCCACCATCTCTTTATACTCTGCTTCTGTAGATGATAAAGCAATTGTGTGTTTCTTCTTAGAATACCAAGAAATCAGTTTATCTCCCACATAACACAAATACCCATGTGTTGATCTTCTATCATCAAAATTACATGTCCAATCTACATCACTATATATCCTGATTCTTGTATCTTATGTAAACCCATAGTACAAACCTTCTTTAAGTGTGTGCTTAATGTATCCTAGCACCCTTTGACCTGCAATCCAATGTTCCTTCCTTGGACACTACATGGATTGAGATAGAACTCCAACTGCATATGATAAATAAGGCCTTGCCAATGTAGCATAAATCAAGCTACCTTCCAAAATCTTATAAAGATTCATATCTTTGAATTCCTCTCCACCATATCTGCTGAATTTGTGGTTCACCTCCATTGCAGTTGATTCTACCCTCTAATCTTCCATGTTAAAATTGACTAGTAAATTCTTCAAATACCTTTCTTGAGTTATATATACTCCATGTTGAGTATATAGAATCTCCATTCCCAAGAAGTATGATAAATCTCCCAAGTCACTAATCTTGAATTCTTTCTCCATTTGCTTTTTAAGCACTTGTATACCTTTTTCATCTCTACCTGTGAGTATTATGTCGTCAACATAAATACAAACATAAATTAAGTCATCTTCACTTCCTTTGATTAACAAGCTACTATCTTCCTTTGATGCTTGAAAACCAAGTTCCTTCATGAACTTTACAAGCCTATAATTCCATGCCTTTGGGGCTTGCTTCAAGCCATACAAAGATCTCTTGAACTTCCACACATAATTTGGATTATGTTGATCTTTGAAACCATCTGGTTGTTCCACGTTGACTTCTTCTGAAATATAACCATTTAAAAATTCATTCTTCACATCTAATTGAGACAATTCCAACCTTTGCAAGCAGTAGTAGCTATGCGAATCCTTATGGTTGTCATCTTTGCAATAGAAGTATATGTTTCATCATAGTCCGCAGCATAAATTTGTGCATATCCTTTCACAACAAGTCTAGCTTTGTACCTAGACACACTTCCATCTGCAAATCTTTTTGTTTTGTAGACCCACTTACATCCAATTACCTTCTCATTACTTGGTTTGTGTACCAAGTCCCAAGTCTCCTTCTCAATGATTGCATCATATTCTTCCTTTATGGCTTTTTCCCAATTCTCCTTTGATTTGGCTTCTTCATATGTAGTTGGGTCTTCGTCTACTTTCACTATATCAGCAGAATCTTTAGTTGTCATGAAAGAGTGTCATAGCTATACCTTATAGGTTTTCTTTAGTTCCTTGATGACCTTTTGAGTTCTCCACTTCTTGAAGTTTCTGGTTCATCATATTCTGGATCAAATCTTGACAATTGTTCATTTTTAATTTCTACTTCATAATTGGCTTCTTCCTTAGAATTTCGAACCTTTGATTTACCTTTCTTCTAATTCAATGTTTCTTCAAGACCTGCATAAGTAATATTTGTACCTGAGTACCGAGTACTTTGCTCATCAAATGTGACATCCTTTGATACAAGGAATTGCTTTGTAGATGGACTCCACAACCTGTATCTCATTTGTTTGTCATCATAACCAATGAACACATACTTTTTAGCTTCTGGTTCTAACTTATGGCTTAATTGAGAAGGAACATAAGCATAGGATAAACAACCAAATACTTTGCAATGGTCTAATGTAGGTCTCTTACACCACCAAGCTTCATATGGTGTCATACTCTGCAAAACTTTACATGGTAACCTATTAACCAAGTATGTGGTTGCATTTATAGCCTTAGCTCACAAATAATAAGGACAATTCTTCCCTTTCATCATTGATCTTGCAAACTCAACAAGTGTTCTATTTCTCCTTTTTGCTCCACCATTTTGTTGAGGAGAGTACGTGCAAGTAAATTCTCCTTTTATACTTTCATTCCACAAATAATCACTGAATTCATTTGAGAAATACTCTCCCCCACCATCTCACATTAACCTCTTCAATTTTTGTCTTGTAACCCTCTCTGCATATACATGATAGTGTTTAAATGTGCTAAACACTTTTGATTTGTCTTTGATCACATAAAAAGTGATCCACCTGGTAGCATCATCAACATAAATACATGAAAACTTGTTTATTGTATGAGTGTTTTTGAGCCTTACCTAATTGACATGCTTCACATCTGTATGTCACGTGTTGACCTACAAAATTAGGTAATCTAAGCACTGAACCATTATTAATCATCTCTTTGATAGCTCTTTCATTGAAGTGTCCAAGCCTCCTGTGCCAAAGATCCAACTCAGATATCTTTTGCTCTCCATATGTGAGCAAGGCATTACCAACATTACCTTATACCTTCAATGTGAACAGCCTTCCTTCTTTATTTCCTATAACAATTTTCTTATACCCTTGGCTAGGGTCTTGAACATAAACTCCATCATTACTAAACCTCACTTCATATCGTTTTTCTACAATCTATCCTACACTGATCAAATTCTTAGGAATTGTATGAACATACAAAACATTACTCAAAAGAGTACTTCCACTTTAGCCTTCATTGATCCAATAGACTTTACCTTATATTTTCACTACAGCATATCGAGGGTATACCGAGGCTGTTATCAAGGAAAATGAATGGGCCCAATTTGCCCATGATGTCAGAGTTGTAGTCGGTATGCGTGTCCAAAACATAGCGACGGTGTAGGCACCAGTATAGACGTCGATAGAGGCGTCGATATGAGCATTGGTATATGCACCGGTATTTCTGATGCTCATACCGACGCTCATATCGACGACTGTCGTGGGAATACCGATGCTTATACTGATGACTGCTGGGAGTACCGGTGCCTATACCGACGACCATATCTGCAAAAAAAGTTTTGGGCAGAGTGTGTTGTCTTTTGCTATAGTAACATTAACATGATGTTATTTAGAAAAAGACAATATGCTCTACCCAAACAAAACCAAGTACATGTGATATGTATTCTAATGGCAACCAAAACATGATTTTATATAGCAAAATACTGTCGGATGCAAAAGAGATGAGCAAAAATGAACCATGAATCATGTACAAAAAGTTTTATATTCCATAAATGAAGGATATATAAGAGTGTGGCAAGGCACTTCCATATACGAACCGAATAAAATATGTGACAAGACACTTCCATATAGGAACCAAATACAAAATTATTGTGCATCATTGCCACATGGGAGTGTAATACATAATTGTGGCAAAGCACTCCCATACATATGCGCAAGGGGATCAAAACATTTACACCTACAATCCTGCAACAAAGCATATGCGTAAATGAGACAAATTGACATGACATCTATAAACAATAACTAAAAATACAAAATGAAGCTATAATTTTACCTCACCATAGATTATCCCATGAAATGATCACACTGCATCCCTCTAAGTTCTGCAATAGTGCAGCGAATCCATGACAATATCCATAAGCTTCTTCAGTTCGCGTCAGAGGATGACCCACTACCAACTCCTATAATAAATATGAAAAATGTTAGATCAACATACATGATGTGCTTAACACAAACAAATTCAATAATTAAAATGATACTTACAAATTGGTAGCGCATACTGTCATGTCCGCCACTACTTAAATGCAACGTTCCAACCGTATCTAAACATGTGGCCGCTACATCTCGCTACTGACGATATCGATCAGGAGTATGTTGGTGCTCATCTTGAATCGATTCCCACTCTTCAACATCTAACCATACAGGCTTCGGTAAGCCTGCTTTGAAAGCATTGCGAGCCTTAGACCGCCGATGAGACATCACCTCACGTGCCCTATGCTGAATCCACTCTCAGCTCACGATAAGATGCCCAGATGATGGTCGATACTCTTCATATATCGACTGTGTGATATAATTTTTGGAATCCTTATCCTGTTCGCTCCATTTTAACCTTACAGAATGTCCAAACTCTATGGAGGAAAGCTGTCGAATGCCTTGACGCATGGACTTTCCAGTCGCATCCATGACTGGAGCTCCATCACATATGTGATATATCTTGGAGTCTTCATGGTCATGCACTCACCAAGGTGTACGTGGAGATCCCATCGGATCCAATGTGAAGATGTTAAAATATATATGCATGTGTATATATATGTATTTGTGTGTATGCATATGCATGTGTATGTGTGTATATATGCATATGCATTTATATGCATATGCATGTATGTATATGCATATGCATGTGTGTATGCATAGTGTGTATGCATGTGTGTATGCATATGCATGTGTATGTATATGCATTTGTGTGTATGCATATGTATGTGTGTATGCATATGGATGTATGTATATGCATATGCATGCGTGTATGCATAGTGTGTATGCATGTGTGTATGCATAGTGTGTATGCATAGTGTGTATGCATGTGTGTACACATATGCATGTGTATGTATATGCATTTGTGTGTATGCATATGCATGTGTACATGCATATGCATGTGTACATGCATATGCATGTGTATGTGTATATGTATATACATTTGTATGCATATGCATGTATGTGTATGCACATGCATGTATGTATATGCATATGCATTTGTGTATGCATGTGCATGTGCATGTATATGCATGTGTATATGCATATGCATGTGTATGTGTGTATGCATATGCATTGTATGCATATGCATGTGTGTATGCATATGCATTGTATGCATATGCATGTGTGTATGCATATGCATTGTATGCATATGCATGTGTGTATGCATATGCATGTGTGTATGCATATGCATGTGTGTATGCATATGCATGTGTGTATGCATATGCATGTGTGTATGCATAGTGTGTATGCATGTGTGTATGTGTGTATGCATATGCATGTATCTGTATCCATATGCATGTATGTATATGCATATGCATGTGTGTATGCATAGTGTGTATGCATGTGTGTATGCATATGTATGTTTATGTATATGCATGTGTGTATGCATATGCATGTGTATATGCATATGCATGTGTATATGCATATGCATGTGTATGTGTGTATGCATATGCATGTGTATGTGTGTATGCATATGTGTTTGTATGCATATGCATGTGTGTATGCATATGCATGTATGTATATGCATATGCATGTGTGTATGCATATGCATGTGTGTATGCATATGCATGTGTGTATGCATATGCATGTGTGTATGCATATGCATGTGTGTATGCATATGCATGTGTGTATGTCTATGCATGTGTGTATATGCATATGCATGTGTATGTGTGTATGCATATGCATTTGTATGCATATGTATGTGTGTATGAATATGCATGTATGTATATGCATATGCATGTGTGTATGCATATGCATGTGTATGTATATGTATGTGTGTATGCATATGCATGTGTATGTGTGTATGCATATGCATGTGTGCATGCATATGCATGTGTGTATGCATATGCATGTGTGTATGCATATGCATGTGTGTATGCATATGCATGTGTCTATGCATAGTGTGTGTATGCATATGCATTTGTATGGATATGCATGTATGTGTATGCATATGCTTGTATGTATATGCATATGCATGTATGTGTATGCATATGCATGTATGTATATGCATATGCATGTCTGTATGCATATGCATGTGTATGCATATGCATGTGTATGCATATGCATGTGTATGCATATGCATGTGAATGTATATGCATGTGTGTATGCATATGCATGTGTGTATGCATATGCATGTGTATACGCATATGCATGTGTATGTGTGTATGCATATGTATTTGTATGCATATGCATGTGTGTATGCATATGCATGTATGTGTATGCATATGCATGTATGTATATGCATATGCATGTGTATGTGTGTATGCATATGCATGTGTATGCATATGCATGTGTATGCATATGCATGCGTATGCATATGCATGCGTATGCATATGCATGCGTATGCATATGCATGTGTATGCATATGCATGTGTATGTGTCTATGCAAATGCATTTGTATGCATATGCATGTGTGTATGCATATGCACGTTTGTATGCATATGCAGGCGTGTATGCATATGCATGTATGTATATGCATATGCATGTGTATGTGTGTATGCATATGCATTTGTATGCATATGCATGTGCATGCATATGCATGTGCATGCATATGCATGTGCATGCATATGCATGTGTATGCATATGCATGTGTGTGTATGCATATGCATGTGTGTGTATGCATAGTGTGTATGCATGTGCATGTGTGTGTATGCATATGCATGTGTGTATGTGTATGCAATCTGTGTGTGTATGTATGTATGCATATGCATTTGTGTATATGTGTATGCATATGCATGTGTATGTGTGTATGTATATGCATGTGTGTATGTATATGTATATGTGTGTATGTATGTATGAATTTGCATGTGTGTATGCACATATGTGTGTGAATGCACATATGTGTGTGTATGCACATATGTGTGTGTATGTGTATTTATATGTCTCTCTCTCTCTCTCTATCTCTCTTTCTCTCTTTCTCTCTCTCTCTCTCTTTCTCTCTCTTTAAGTTTCTCTAGATCTCTCTCTTTATTTCCTCTCTCTCTCTCTCTCTCTCTCTCTCTCTCTCTCTATATGTTTCTCTAGATCTCTCTCTTTCTTTCATCTCTCTCTCTCTCTCACTCAAAAACAAAACAATCACTTCAATCGATGTAATTGTTTGAATCATTGTCGTCAAAATCCACTTAAAGTTGTCCTTCTTCAAATTCCAAAGACTTGATGCCAAAATCTCTTGCAAAACTAAAGAGAAAAGAAATTAGAAAAGAGAAAACATAAAGAAAGAAAAAAGATTGCTATAGTATGTGTGATATACTTACCAAAACTTCAGATCTAGAAAAATAGAGAGGTGTGCATAGAAAGAGACATAGAGAGAAAGAGAGAGAGAGAGAGAGAGAGAGAGAGAGAAAGAGTGAGAAATAAGGAGATGTTGCTCGTGCACACAAATTTGACAGTAGCAAGTTTTGATTCAAAACACGATGAATGTCGAATTTTTGCTCTCCGGCCCGGTTAAAACATTCCACTGGTATGCGCATCGGTATGAGCATCGGTAATTTCAAGTAATCTCTTGATGTGTTTACCGACGCCGATACCAACACTCATACTGATAGATACGTACTGATGTGTACATTGCCTCCTTTGTTTTCCAAATGTTTTCGGCGGTCATACGGACGCCGACAGTGACTGTCGATATGCAGAACATCGGTATGCCATTGCTATGTTGTAGTGTTCATATTGTCACCTATTTGGAGTGTATGATTGAATACCTTATTTTACAAATCAGTCATTAAAGCAATATTTCCACTCAAGTGATTACTATACCCTAAGTCAATGCAGAATACCTTTTTCTCTTCCTTTGGAACTTCACATGTTGCATTCATGATTAGAGTTGATCCTTCTTTCTCATCTGATGCATAGTTTTAATAGGTGTTATTGTAGTATTGGTTTTGGAAGATTCTTCCACCATTCCTTCCAAAGAAATTTATGCCACCTCTACCATTGATTTCTTCCACCTCTCGATCTTTGATTAAAATTTTGATTAGTGCTTTGATTATTATGCCAAAATTCATGAGCTAGATGATTGGTTTTACCACATATTCAACATGCTTTGACATTTTCCTTGTTGATTCTCCCTCTTCCTCTACTTCTACGACTTCCTCTACCTCTTAGGAAGTTTGCTTCACTTGAACTACCTTCATCTTCTGCTGATTGTTATTTTCTTTTACTAGTCTTCTTCTTATCCTTGGAATACATTGCTTGACCTACACTCTTATCAACATCCCCTTTGCTATCATGTTCAAAATTTAGCATATGACCTAGTGATCAATTCAAATCAGGAGTAAAATGATCCAATGAAAGTTTTGTTGATAATATGAAGGGCTTCCACTTCTCATCTCCTCTTAAACTTGTAAGGATTTGTCTTACCAATTTATCTTCTTCAATGTCTTCATCAACTGCACCTAAGGAATCAACAATGTCTTTCATCTTTGTCACATAATGGCACATACAGATTGTGAGGCCTTGTTCTTGAATGTGGTAAACTCTGTGCATAGTGATGCCTTCCTTGATTTGGTTGTATTTTGGAAATGCTCCTCCAAAGAATTCCATATATCATTTGCGCTTTCAAGTCCTTTGATATGAGGAATCAAGTAATCAATCACTGCCATATAGATAATGCTCCTTCCTTGAATATCTTCTTCATCCAAACCTTCAAATCTACAAGCTCCTCCCTAGTTGGAACACTAGGATCTTTGAACTCTGGCCTTTATTATTCTCGTGTATCCCATCAGATCTTTCCTTATAAAGATGAGCTTCCATCCTCATGGACCAAGTTAGATAGTTTTCTCCATCCAATTTCTCAATTTGAAGACTTTCTCCCATTATTTCTTCACTTGTACTATCAAATCTTCAACCTTATGAGTAATGAATGTACCTTTACTTCGCGATTTACTCCTTTTGATTCTTTTGATTGCTTTCATATGTCGTCCTTTATCCTTTCCTTCAAACGTTGTCCTTTTGAATCTTCAGATGTTGAGTTTTTTATGCCTCCAATAGTCCAGGTCTTTCTTTTCTTCAATTCTGATAGAGCCTGCTATGATACCACTCATGGAGATGTTTAATCTCCAAAAGACAAGCTATACTTGAATTTAAAACACCTCTTTATCAAGCATAGCTCAGAACTTTCACCAATTTTGGAAGTCTTCACTAAATTATGAACATTAAATGCTTCGATGAGTTATGGCTTCACTCAAAAAAGTCTACTTCACAAGACTCACTCATTGACTGATCAAATTATTAACTTTTTCTATGAAACGTTGGTAAAAGTATTTTCTAATCCTTGCACAACTACTTCAAGTGCGATTTCTTCAAAATAACTTACAAAACTTTAGATTTACTTCAATAAGTAAACCTATGTCTGAAACAGGCTTTTTGTGTAGGGGACTTTTACATATGCAACTTTAAAGACTTGGTTCTCTCAACCTACAACCCGTTTAATCAAATGCTTTTTAGACATAGATAGCTTACTTCCAAGTTAGCTTTTGAGTGCTCATTTGTGTAAAACTTTAAACCCTATAGTGAGATCTGATCAAATCTTTCACCATCAAGATTGTACCTGTTTAAGAAGTCACTCATGACTTTTACACACATGAATGTTCCTACTCACAATTCTATCAGCCTAATTATAGTTAGACTCTCAAATCTTGACAATACATGCATCAACTATAGACTTAGATATGTACAAAAGAAGTTCTCAATTGGCTAAGCACAAAAGGAGAATTTGGAGAAAGACGGACATGCAATTGTCTGAAAAAACTACTATTTACTTGAACTTACATCCGATGGATAATACTCATACTCTAATTCACTTTTCTCATCATCTAATCATCATCCAAGCATCATCTATTCATCGCTCTTTCCTCTCTCTCATATGACATGTCTATATACAAGTATGTATAGGTGTTTATATCAAAATTCATCATTAATACAAAGTATTTATGAATTATTTACAGGTTCATATACATGGGTTTGCAAATAATTCCCTTCACTTTATACTTCATCCTTCCTCCTTTTCTTCATTCTTCATTATTCAATCCTCTTTGTAATTATAAACTTATGATTGTCTTGATCCAACTATATGCATAAAGAGCATTCTTTAGTTCCCAAACTATTCCTGTACGAATCTATAGAGTTTGAACATGAGTTTCAAGAGAACCTTAGGATTTAACAATAGATTTATAAACATCCGAAGAATAAAAGAAACGATTACATTTTGATAAGGAAATGTTGCATTCCACGCAACGAGCTATGTAGCTCATACACACAAAACTTTGTGATCTAGATATAGCTAAAAAAACTCTATTAAATTCAAGCAAGCACTTGGATTGCTGACAAAACTAGCTTATTCAAAGCCTATGAGAGCCTACATACACATGGGATAGACTATTTGAAGTAAAATGTGTGTAGATCTAATCATGAAAAATTCCCTAGATGTTAGGAATCCCTTTTCCTAAAGTATAGGCTTTATCACACCTAAGTGTGCTAGGTGGTAACTGAATGATATGAAGAGGCATTCAAATTCAAATTTAAAAACCAAGTATCATGGTTAAGTCCTTTTTTCTTATTGCTTGAAGTGGGAGTCATTCAATGTGTCCAAAAATAATAAGGTTGAAGCTTGAATTTCAACAAAATGGATAGTATTGTCATGAAGACCTCGATTCAGCAGATCAATGCCAATTGTTGGTGTTCCAAAAGATGGCACACACGGCTTGATTTAAGAAAAGTCACAGGACTTGCATTTATGCTTGGCTAGCAAAACTCTAGCACTTGGAGGCAAAACATTAGTGAAAAAAGCATTATTCACGTCAATCACACATGGTAATAGGATAGCGACATTTGGTTGCACTTGAGAGAAAGGAAAAACATTAAACTTAGGATTCATCTTTGAATACTTATTCATATTGAATCAAATTCAAACTCAATAACATTCGAAAGCATGGAAATTCAATGACAGAAACCATGGTGGCTGAGACGCATATACCTCATCCTTGAGGTCTCCATTCAAGAACGTTGATTTGACATCCAACTGATAGATAGCCAAAGCTTATGTGTATCCATACCTAATACTACTCGAATAGTAGTCATCCTTGCAGTTGGGGCAAATGATTCACAAAACTCAATGCCTTCAAATTATGAGTAGCCTTGTGAAATAAGTCTTGCTTTGTACTTTTCTAGAGTACCATCAACCTTGTACTTTAGCTTCTAGACCCATTTGGTGCCAATGACTTTATGATTAGGGGGTTGATCCACTAGCTCCCAAGTTTCATTTTTCATGATATTGTTGTATTCTGTTTGCATGCTAGCCCTCCAATTCAGATCGTGGAGTGCCTCTTCCACATTGGTTGGTTCCTTTTCTTGTTCTTGAATGAGATCAACCATCAGGGCTATGTTTACAATATGGATGCTTTCCCATATAGGTTACTCTATTCTCTATGATCACCTCGATCCATCTGCAACCTATTTTAGTGATTGTGGGATGGTGTTCTGAGAATCATAGAGCTGCCTCACCCTCCATGGCGATGGCTTTTCCACTTGGGTGATGAGAGGTTGGTGACTTTTAGACTCATCATCTAAAGATGATGCTTCCAGAAGGGATAACTCTTGGGCTAGGTTCATAGTGGATTACCCCTTTCCCTCATGATAAACTAGAAGATCTCTTTGCCTCCTTCACTGCATGTGGTTGCTCCTCCTTAAACACAACATTGTGACTTTCCATGATCTTCTTAGCCTTAGGTTCATAATTAAAGCTTATAAACCTTCTCATCTTGTACCCTAAGAAGATACATTTGATGCTTTCTGGTTGAAGATTGTTTCTCTCCCTATCTGGAACATGTAAGTAACATTCACTTCCAAATACTTTGAAATTGGAAACAAAAGGCTTTTTACTAGTGTAGGCTTATTGTGGATTCTTTCCATCCAGTGCCTTGGTGTAGCTTTGATTGAAGATGTACATAACAATGTTGATAGCCTCTACCCAAATTGATGAGGCAAACCCTTTTCCTTCAGCATGCACCTTTCCATCTCCGTGATGGTTTGATTCTAACATTCTGCAACACCGTTCTGTTAAGGGATATGTGCCATTGTAAGCTCCTTCTTAATTCCTTTACCCTTCGAAAAATGTTCAAACTATGTTGATGTGAACTCTTCAAAGCCTCATAACTTGAATTTCTTCATCTTCTTTATTGTTTCACTTTCAAAAAGCTGAAGCCATTCTTTAAAATTACCAAAAGCTTGAGCCTTATTGCTAAGCAAGTTTACCAACATCTTCTTGCTATAGTCATCGACAAGTAAGATGTAGGAAAATCCTTCCAAGGCCTATGTAGGCATTTTCCTACAAAAGTCAACCCTCACCAACTCTAGAGAATAGCTTGCCCTATTCTTACTTTCTTGTGGAAATGCCTTCCTCTCTTGCTTATCCATCATGCAAGCTTGACATGGTTCCTTCATTTTGGAAATTGATGGTAGGTTTGCAACCATATGCCTGGAATGAATCTCCTTCAGTATAGGGTATCTCTTGTTGTCAAATCTCTCATGCCATAGCTCAGTGGTGCCTAGACTTCTAGTTGTTCCTCCCAACAATGTTGTTGTTACTATCCATAATCTTAGCTCCTATCTTACTGAAAGGTAGTTGATGACCTTTGTCAACTATAGAAGCTACTAAAAGTATATTTCATTTGATTTAAGGAACATACAACACATATGAAAGCTTTCGGACATCCCCACTAGAGTTAATGAAAGAAACCATATCTTGGTCCTATGGAGGACATCTTGCGTTGTTGCCTACCTTCACTATGATGGATTCCAACTCACATAAGTCATCCATTCTTGAATATTCAGCTGAGGAGTAGGCCTCCTATATAGTAACAAATAACTATAGCTCTATTTTTGCTCCATTGGTAGAGTCCTTACCCTTGCCACCTTTAGAAGATCCATTCTTCTATTCTACCTTCTTTATGCAATAGTCTTTGATTCTCTGTCCTTTCTTCTTGTAGTGGAAACACTCTCCCTTGAACTTCTTTTTGTCCTTATTCTTTTTGTCTCCGTCTTTTGAAAATTCCACTTTGCCTTCTTTTGCATTTCCTCTGAATACAACATCTCCTTTGTTGCTACCACTCCTTGCCTTAAGCCATAGCTCCTCCTCTATGAGTAAGGCACTGAATTCTTCAAATGTTAGTGGTTGAGGTCTTATTTGAGTATTACGAGAAGTTACCAAACCATCAAACTTAGGTGGACAAAATTCAAAGACAATGCCAAGCTAGCTCCTCACTTGACTTTTGTACACATGCTCTCGCCATTTGATCTTCTAGATTCTTTATGCGAGTGATAAACACCTCTATAGTCTCCCAATCAGCAAACCTCTCTATTGCTAGTTGATTCTCCAAGTTCTAAACCCATGTGTGTTTATGAGCTTCATATTGATTTCTCAATATGCTCCATGCTTCACATGCCTTGGTAGTATATTGAATGAGAGTCAAAACACTATCAATAGTACTTGTTAGTAGATTATAGATTGCATGTGAGTTTCCATGTCTCCACACATACAGAAGATCAACATCAAGAGGAATCACTCAACGAGGATTATTTGGATTAGGTGTTTCTTGGGGCTCATGATCAATCCCAAGAACTATCTCAAGAATCTCGCATGAATCAAGGATTTAAGTGATTTTAAACTTCCACAAGGTGTAGCTCGTACCATCAAGTTTACCTTCTCTGAATGCTAGTAGTCATATCTGCAACATTGGGATGATGGACATCATTGTTGCTCGTGTCTGTGCTCGACCTACTCCTATTGGTGAACCACCTTGATTTTGAGTTGTAAGTGATGACTTATTGCTTGACATCTTCTCTATTTTCTCGTTGAAACCTCTATGTTTTTGCTTCCACACCATGCAAAGTCTCGTGAGCTCTGATGCCAAGTAAGAGAATAACATCACAATGGAATAGACAAGTAGACAGAGTTGCGAGGAAAATGCAAACAAAGATTGATGTAGACTAAGAGATAGAATACTCAAATTTAGAGATTGCCAAGGGTAATGCAGTTACAATGATGGTGTTGTCCACCCGTGCACTCCCAATGTGGAGCTTAGATGGTGATCTAGATAGTCTCTAGATGAAGGGCTTACCAGTCTGCAATGCTATGTAAAGCTCAACCTAGGCCATGCTTATATAGCTTTTACAAGGGGAGTCGGTATAGATAGACATAGTTGGGAGATATAGAATAGCCATCAAAATATACAATCCAAAAATATCCCCATGACCATAAGTCCTATTGTTTCTAGCATATGGGCCAAAGGGATAGGCCCAATGGACCCCGTAAAAAGAAGGAAAGCCCCCCTCTGCACTCCTCCCATTAAGGTTATATCGGGAAATCGTAGGATGCCATAAGGCATTTATTTTCACCTTGAATGGAAACTCAATGTTTCGAAATTTTATGCCCTACCTAAACTAATGGCTAGACTCACAAAGATCATCTATATCCATCAACGGTCACACATAGACCTCATCTAACTTAGAAGTTAGGGTTCCATAAATATTGGAGATCTCCCAATGGCTCCTTCTCATAATGGGGGCCTTACAACTAAGAGAACCATGGATCATTTGTGGTCACTTGAGGGTGGAGTATTGAGCATATTTAACATCAACATCACATGATGAATACAATGTCTTTTGATGTTTCAAAATCCAATGGTAATGTCTAGTTTGTTGACTTAGGTGTTGTAAATCATATGACCAACCATGAAGAATGGTTTCGTATTTTGCTGAAATTGCTTGTTCCTAGATTTGTTGAAATAGGGGTTGACACATCACATCCTATCAAGCATACAGGAAAGATAGCACTATCTATGGAGGATGGGAAGGTAAAACATCTTGTCGATGTACTACATGTTCTAAATATAATAAAGAATTTGGTTTTTGTTGGAGTAATGGTTGAATATGGATTACAAGCTAGTTTTATTGCTGATGGTTTCTATGGAGAAGAGTACAAATAGAATGGAAGGTTGATCACCAAAGGAAACAAATTGGATAGGATATTGACCTTAAATGTGAAATTTTTGAAATGAATGCAACGATGTTTGCAAAAGGTGGAACAAGCAAATTGGACATGCAAAGTTGCATAGGATGAAGTTGATGCAATCAAAGGAGCTTGTCATTGGACTACCGAATTTCAAGGTTGTAGAGATGTAGAAGGTATGTGAAGCCTTTCAATTTTGTACACCACCAAAGGCATCACTTCTACATGACAAGCATGTTAGTGAGAATATGCTAGAAATAGTACATATAGGTGTTTAGGGTTGTGAAAAGAGCACATCTATGGGATTCTACAGGGTTTTTGTCACTTTCATTCATGATCATACATGGAAAGTATGGGTATACTTCATGAAATAGAAGAGTCGAGTGTTCACTCACTTCTAGGATTTTAAGGCTATAGTTGAAAACCAGATAGGGAAGAATATTCAGACATTAAGATCTGATGGAGGAGGTGAATACAATTCAAATGAGTTTAGTAGCTTTTTAAAACATCATGGAATTTGATGAAAATTTTCATGCAGGTAAACATCACAAGAGAATCACATTATTGAATGCAAAAATAGACATATTGCAAAAATATAAAGGGCCTTGATGCCTAGAAAAAATATGCCTCATTGTTATTGGGAAAAAGTTGTGCATTTTTTGATGGCAAAGTGGTAGAACTATCTAAATCTTCCTAGATCTTGGAAATTTCTAACTCATCTCCCAAGTTATCCTTGATATCTAAACACATTTGCACACATTGCTCTATGGTTCTAAGCTCTTTTAAGTATACATATGGTCATAATTTCACACCTAGCAAGCCATCCAAAAACAATGCCACTTAATTGACGGATGTGGGTACATTTGAAATGGTGCATCTCTCAAGATATTGTCTTGACCTATGTCCCACTAGCTTGACTGTTTCTTGAGGTGTTTGATCAAATTTATGGATCAAGGATTAACTGATGTGCATGATATCACTCTTAGAGAACTCCATGATGAATGCTTGTAGTAACTAGTTGATGTCCCAAGTTAATCTTGATGCAATGGATCAAACCATGTCAAGGTTTTATTCTTTAAGATTAAACCAAAGGCATTGTATTGAGTGAGAAAATTATTGACATGTTCAACTCTTAGCACTTGTCTAAAATCTGCTACATGGTCATACGGGTCTCCTATTCCGTCAAAGTATTTCTTCATTGACTTTACAAGTTGAGTAGGTCTCAATATTCTAGGGTGTACTTCTCTTGGTCTAGGCACTCATCCATGCCTCTCTGGTGCCTTGGACCTCTTGGTTTCTCCTAATCCATCCTACCTTAATATTTCCCTTCCAAAGGGGTTCACAAAGCTTACTTCTAGCCTATTTCTTCTTTGCTCCTTGTGATTTCCTACAATATTGGAAGATCCTACTCCATACAAACTATGGGGCTCATGAGGTCTTAATGGAGGGAACACAAATTCATGCTTCCAAGTGTAGGCAAGTCATAAATATCCATTTAAATCACAAATATCCTCCAAGATCACAAAGATCCATTTAGAAGAATTATCTAATTAGATTACCTTCCGTGGGACATCCGAGTCCTTGAACTCATAAATCATGATGCCATCTATGTCACTTCATTTATCGGGCTTGAGTCTCTAAAAGGCTTTGTTCGTGTCTCTATTCAAGAAAATCTTGATGCTTTTGTTGTCTTGGGGAATCCACTATGGTGTCATTATCATTGATAGGATTAAATTTCCATGAGGTGTTATAGGTTCTTTTCCAAGGTTTTGATACTCCAAGTCTCTTATTTTCGATTCAAGAATGATGATTATGAATTCGCACATCCTATCATGTAAGCTTGTAAGCATGTACATGGTTCCTTTCTTATCAATACAAGATCCCTCTTCAAATCGGCTAGAGGATGTTCAATTCCGAAGGGTTGATCAAGGTTTTTAAGTTGGACCATTCATCTTCCCAAACCCTCCTCATAGATGGGAGCACCTAATCTGCTGGTGTATATGTATTCTAACTGATTCTTGTAGGGTCCTTCAAGGGTCTATAAGTAGGCAAGTCCCAAACTACCTGTCGGCCTTTCCATGCTAAATCAAATTTCTACTTTAGCTTGAGGGAGAGTTGTTGGATCATCAAGCTTACACTATGCTTGAGATGATTTGATCTACATGAGAAACATCACTTGGATTGTTTCTCATTCTTGTTAATTAAATTTTTCTCACCCAAAATACTTGCTTCTTTTAGAGAACCAATGCCTCCATGAGAGACTACTCATTGCCTTCAGTTGGCACACAATGTGACTAATGTTATTTCCACATATGATTTCTTTTAGAATATGCAAAGATAAGACCAAAGCTTTGATGAAACTTTATAATACCGTCTTTCTAAAAAGACAAAGATTACAAGAAATGGATAACATATGAAGAGGAATTGGTACTCTACACTCAATGGTATCTAGCTCTTTGACAACCAAAACAAAGAGAGACTGAGAGAGATATGGCTACCTAAAGTTGGAAGAAAACCTTCAAGAAAGTAGGGGTTCTGCTTATCAAGGGGGCTACTAGCTTACTGAAATTCCAAAACTGATAACACACACACACAATCTCAACAATTTTAAGTACATGGTGTGTATATACAACTTGGAAAAGATTCCCTAGAAGGTATAATGCTCTATGCTTAGAAAACAAGATCCATCACACACGTGTGATATTTTATTTCTTGAGAGATATGAGACGAACTCAAATTCAAGTTGGAGGCACGAGTTCTCATTCTTGGCTCCTTGCTTCATGATTCTCCAAGTTTCAACAAGAGTAGTGTATCATATGCTCGTAAGGTTGGAGCTTGATTTCCAACATTGGTGCTCCAAGAGGAAATAAAAAAACATTGAGTCACTTTTTTAGTTAAATTTTGAGGTTGGGGTATTCCCTATCACGTGCAAGGGCAAAACATGTAAAAGAATCCTTCCGTTTTATTAGATAAAGGGTGAATTAAAAGGAGTTAAAAATACATCATATATGCTATGAAGATAACGTTGTTGATTTTAGGACAAAGGTTCAAGATATCCATTAGATTGAAGGACCTGGGTTGAGAATCAAAGGTTGAATTTTGGGGAGCACTGCAAGTTAAAGCTCCAACTTTTTTTCCTTGCGATTTAAAGACCCAAAACTTGAAAACTAAGATTGTTTAACTTTGATTCTATAAAACGTTTCAAAATCCATCATCAAATCTAGTTAATACATTATTTATTAACCATCTCTTGAGTTCATGAGTTTACTTTTAGCAAGAATAAAAATCAATTTGCACGTCTTGATTGTTGTTCTCACTGAGTATCTTGGGTTTAAGATTTTTGTTTTTATTTATTTTTAACATATATCCATTCATCAAGGTTCAAACGCCAATACTTCAATGCATATGCAACCAAATATGTAGCGCTTATGCTATGACTTGTATAGGAATTCCTACTTTTCTAGTCATGAGTTATAAGTTCTATCACATTCATTTCAAATCCTTTATGGTCTTTCAAATTTGGACCAAGCTTTAGGTTGATCCTCTAATTCTTGTCTAAGAAGAATTTCATTAAATGGCTAGTCTTGATTATGTACACTAGAGGCATGGATTCTCATAATTTTAGAATCATATTTTTATATTGAGTTTTCTATAAAGAGATTCGATTAAAGGCCCAAGGAAAAGTGCCCTCTGGGTGGGTCTAGAGCTAAGAGAGGGAGGGAAGATTTAAGTGTGGAATGAACAATATAAGCTTAGAGCTTTGCTGATTCAATTACTTGAAAAATATTTAATCATATTTATTGAAGAGTATGGTGAGTAAAATATTGGTAAAGATGAAGGTAGAATAATTTATTGAGTTTTGAAGATTAGAATAAGTCTGCATAAATTAATTATCTTGTAAAAGTTTGCTCCAAATTTTAATTTTATTTTATAGCAATAAAATCTCACTTACTTGAGTTATTCATGCATACTTGTATATATTCATGTTTTCGATTCATGTATAGATACTTTGAAGTTTTTTTGGGTTTTTATTTTAGGGAAAAGACCAAAGAAAAAAAGTGGAGTTTCTCAAGGCATCAAATGGTGAATCCAAATACATGTTCTTACCTAGTACAATTCATTTTTACCTAGTACTTTCCTTCATACCATTGGCTTTGCGGAGTACAAGTTTGTGGAGGATGACTATGAGAGCTAAATTCATTCAAAGTAAAAACTTACACAGAAGAGATTGATACCTTCACCGAGTAAACTCACACATACAAATAAAGATAGCTTACGGATTGGAACACTTATGTGGGAAGAAGATGTTCTGAATTTTGGATCCCATTTCTAACACCTGATATAATTCTTCATCGAAATCTGATATAATTTCGCATCAAAATCTGATATGATTTTGCATCATTGAGAAGTATACTTGAGTTCAACAGGACACATCTTCTTAGCTTGAACAATCTACTTGAGTTCAATAGGACACATTATAGTATTTTCCGAAATGCTAACCATTTTTCCACATGGAAATATCCACCACGAATTGGGTTTTGAGTCATAAGGCCCTCTACTTTTATAAAGATTTTTTCCTTTTGTATTGATATTCTCATGGTAACCATGGCCTATGGTGTTTATTGTTTCCAAGTGGTCGAACTTACCTCTTGTCTATATCTTTTCACTTTATTGTTATGCAATTTTCTGACATTCCGTTGATTTTCTGTTTATCTCTTTACATAAAAAAAGAAGATAAAGCAAACTCCAATAGGATTTATCAGGTATTATAATTTTCTATATATGGCTGTCTTTTGTACTACTGCCGTATGATAGTTTCATTTGAAATAGATTTGTTTTAGATCGATAGGAACAAGAATAAAAAAAGCTTAAAAAAGAAACAACATTGAAATTCAAATTCTTTTAAGCTCAACAAAAACTTGATTTTTGGTTATCTATTAGATTTTTTTTTTATTTTGTGTCACTTTTAATCTATCATGCCATGCTTTTTTTGTAGAAGCTTTTTTCTTTTACACTATCACAAAAAAAAGGAAGGGGGGAGGGGTGAAAATAAAGCACAATATATTGGAATCCGAAATGTCCTTCAGCTATTAAAAGATTTTTCGTGTGAGCACTTTTTATGCTATATTTCACGAGTCATTTACGTACAATTTTACTCTTTTAAACCGCCACAAACAGGAAAAAGAAAAATGAAAAATAAAGCTTAAAGATGAATGATAAGAAATTGGCATGAATGAGATATATGATGAAGGATCAACTTTTCTTGCTAGTAGTTGTGGCTGTTTAGCTATAGTTATGTTTATGCATTGAGCGCATGGTTTTTTTGGGTTTTTTTTTTCATAGTGCCCTTTAAAGTATAAACACGCGAAAAAAATACAAGAAGCTTTAAAGTTTGAGAGAATTACAAAGAAGCTTTAGTATTTTTCTATCTTCTTTGTGGACACTCACTTTTTTTTTAGTTTGTTGTTTTCTGGAATGAACACCTTGTGATGCGTAGATGGGAGTGGGATTTCTTACATTCAAAAATCCTTCTACTAGATAAATTTAAGAATTAACCAATTGGTCATTCTCTTGGAGGCCTATCGAAGCTGACTGCATATGAATTCTTATAAATCTTCCTGAACTCTTCACTCCAAATGGCATTCCATAGAGCACATGAACAACCAATTAATCACTTCACCAAGAAAAAGTTGCTTCCAATTAAGTAGATGAACAACATATTAATCAATTCACCAAGAAAAAGTTGCTTCCAATTAACTTGATGGAGCAACAAAAGGAGCTTGTTACGGCTTCAAAAACATCCAGAAATCATAAGAATCCGATGTTCCATTAAACAAAACATAGATATGCTTTTCTGTTTTTGTTGCTTCTACAACCGGAAGCTTCATTGGAGGGGAGGAAAATCATATCCAGGTCCAAGCACACACGTGGTTTTGGAAATATCTGTAGTTAGAAATCTGTAATAGATGTAAATGTAGATGGACCATTGGACCTTTCGGCTATCCAGTTCAAATCAATTATTTCTTCGTTCCTTAAGGACATCCCTTTCGACTGTGCACACTATCAAATCTTTCAGCTCTATTTCCTAGTAGTTGTTAGGCACCCAACCTCTACTTTGTAGAATTTGGGGAGTCCCATGAGTGTTATGTTCATATTGCTTTGTATTTTCAAATTAAATCAAGCTAATCGAGAAGACTAGATCTCAAATAGTGAGAGAGAGAGAGAGAGAGGACAAGTATATAGAGTACAAGAAATTCGAATGGATCTCTTATTCGGACTGACTCGACTCCCTATCCAAAGGTTTAATGAGTTTGCGCGTTTTAGATTTTATCAGAAATATTACTGTGAATAGAAGGCCAAGGGACACAAAATACTTTTGAGATGTTTTCGTGCGAGGAAATAGTAGGTTTTATTGGATTACGCAAACTAAGGTGAATTTTGTCGCTCTATTTGGAACAAATGCAAGCCTTTGGAACAAATGAGAGAGAGAGAGATTTTTAAGGAGAATTACATAGTCTCCTTGCATCTCAAGGATCATTGCAAAGCGAAATATCTTAATCTGAGACACTCGTATACACACACACATACACACACACACACATATATATATATATATATATATATATATATATATATATATATATATATATATATATATATATATATATGTGTGTGTGTGTGTATGTGTGTGTATACGAGTGTCTCAGATTAAGATATTTCGCTTAATCTGAGACACTCGTACACACACACATACACACACATACACACATATTTCGCTTGAGAGAGAGAGAGAGAGAGATTTTTAAGGAGAATTACAAAGAACATTTATGAGCTTCTTTTGGCTTGTCTCCTTGCATCTCAAGGATCATTGCAAAGCAAAACATCTTAATCTGAGACACTCCTAAAGATTTTTCTATGGCATTTCTTTGGGAATTTATCCAAAGTTTTTAGTCTATCTCTTCTTCCATAGTTTCCACAAAAACTCCTTTAATGGCCTTTCAAAAGGCCGCTCATAAGCAATGGGATAGCTCTCTTTTTTTTTTGGCAAACGTGCTTGAAATTAAAAACAAAAAACAAGAAAATTGATATAAGAGCAGGCTGATAACCTTTTTGTTCCCTTCGTGAGTGCTTGCTTTTCAACTTTTTGTTTCTTACAATGAACACCAGGTGCTACTTGAAGTGGGGAGAACTTTTACAGTTATAAATCTTTGTACAAAGACAGTCAAGGTACTTCTCTTTGAGTGGTCATAGATCTTTGTACAAAGACAGTCAAGGGACTTCTCTAGAATCCACTCTTTGAGTGGTTTTTCAAAGATGATCATGCATCTTCCCTTCCTAATTTTCTAAAGAGTTTTGCTTCTAGTGGCATACAATAAAACCATGAAGTAGTTAATATCTTCTTCAACCAAAGCCTGATTCCAACTAATTTGATAAGTTAGCAAAGTAACTTACTGAGATGTTGTTGGATCATGATGCTCTTAGGACAATGGAAGAAGCGATTAACTAACTCTTACCTACCACTAAAGAACCTTTTGCACCACAAAGAAGCATTGCAAATTTTACTTGCTTTGAAATTGATCTCGTTCCCTCTGTGAAATGGGAACCATGTAGAATCATGTTGGTTCATGCCAATAACCTATTTCGTATTGTTACTCATGGAGCAGATGTCACGGGATCTTATGTACATGTGTACATAGAGAGTAAAAAAATTGAAATACATAAAAATAGAGATATGCAATAGAGAAGAGATTACACAAAATTGGATGCAATCTCCCCCCATGCACTCTATTTGAGGATTCTATAGTGTGTGTATTTATAGGATTTTTATTATGTCAAAAATAGAGATTATAATGAGAGTTGCACTTTCAAAACTATGCGTGAAAGTAAAATTCTGCACCTATTTCTTATAACATTATGTGTATAATGTTCTTGAATTTTTCTAATGTGCTCATGAAGCTCATGAAGAATAGAAATGTGATCTTGCACAATAGAATCAACCATATGAATATTAGTTTGACTGAGTGACATTGGAGTATGTGTTGTATTCTTGTAAGCAAATTGAAGCAATGGCAATTGTAAACAAAATTGAAGCAATAGAGTATGTGTTGTGTTATTGTAAGTAAATTGAAGCAATGGAAACTTCTCATCCAAGTTAGTGGAGCTATCTAATGGATTACAATGCAATAATTCAAGTAAGGTGCTATTCGTAGCTTCAATTTTCCCATTACTGTCTAGATGAAATGCAAAAGTAAAATCTATTCTAGAACCAACATGTTGAAATAATGTAACCTAAAAATGATTGGAAACATGAACATCATGATCAGATAACATGACCTTTGGAAAACCATGATGCGAGACAATACATTTAATGAACAACTTAGTAGCCTAAGGTGTAAACAAGGTCTTTTTACATCAAATGAAATATGCATATTTACTAAAACCATCAACTATATTCCAAATCATATCATTTTGGGATGAAGTTATAGTTAAAGCAGTGATGAAAGCCATAGAAATGTGTTCCCATGGTTTATTTGGAATGGGAATCGGAATTAACAATCAAAATGCTTTACCTTGATGATGTTTTACATGTCGATGTACAATGTAAAAGTAGATGTGGTGCTTTGTATGCCATTATGTCCAATGTAAGATGGCTCATGCATTTCTTTCATTACAAAATCTTTAAATGCATTATGCTGAAAATAAAGGAAACCATTATGAAATGTATAATGTGCTAAAAATAAAGGAAACCACTATGCAATGTGTAATGTTCATCGGTTAAATATGCAAGATCCTTGAACACATGCCATGCACGTGAGAAATACCAATGAACTGCATGAGTGGAAATCGTTTCTTGAAATGAATGAATTTGGATTCAAACAATATTACGTAAAGAAAAATGTAATTATGATGAAGGAAATGACTAAGAGCATTGGTTACAACAATAGTTTTTCTATGTTGATAGTGGATCATGGGCTAGAAATTTTGAATGAATGAAGTTCAATTAACGAAACGATTATTATTGGTTGATTTAATAAGTGCTCAATCACTTATTGGACAGTTTTGATTAATACCTAAGATCCCATAAGGAAATGTTTCCAAATTCATAGAGCATGCACAATTGTTAATAATTCCGTATCATATGTACTATAATTCTTTTATGAGGGCTTAAGGTTCCTACTTTCAAATGCAATGGGATGATTGTTTTGCATTAAACCTACCTTATGCCCATGCCACTAGCATCGGTAACTACATAAAAAGGTTGTGCAAAATCAGGTAACTACAAAATAAGTCCTTGTTAAAGTGCATGTTTGGGTTTCTCAAACCATGGTTGTTGTGCTAACCCCCATGCAAATGTTATTTTCTTTTTTAATAATAAAGTAAGGGGCAATGTTAAATGAGAAAAAATTCAAACAAACTTTCTATAGAAACTAGCCGACCCAAGAAAAGAACGTACATCATTTACTAATTGAGGTATAGCACCATGTATGAAAAGTACAGAATGATTATAAATTTTACTATCCAAGGTAATTAAATCTTTTTATAATCCTATCCAGTGTCCAAATAGGTGGAATTTCTTCATTGACTGCCTTCATGTTTTGCATTTGGGCTGCAATAGGTTTCATGTGAAGAGGTGGTAATCTGCACTTCACTTTTGTATTTCTAGGTTAACCACAATTCCAACAAGTGATACATGCTCACTTTGTAATGCTTGCTTCTAATTGATTTGACTTTGTATATGAAAAATCCTAGCAAGTGCCTATGAGATCAAGTGACTCTTCGGGCATGAAAATAGGAGGTGACCAATGTCCTCCCTATGATGGAGGCATTGCTTACACCATTGAGGGGATCCACATATCCTATTAGCTTTGACATTGGTCCAGATTCCCCTATGGAGATTTTCCCACATAAAAACCATTTTTTTATGCTCATTGAGTGGATGCTACAAGTCCACAAACTTAAATTATGATGTCATGCATGTCAGCTAAGGCATCATCTATTGTTAAGCGATATGTGCAAGTTCAAGGGTTTCTTGACACACCTTATCCACTTTGTTATCATTGATCCATCTTAACCCTTCAATCTGGGGGGATCATGTCCGCGAAGAAGGTGAGTCTTTGAATTCTCCCATTGAAGTGATTTTCTTTCTTAATAGGCAACAATCTTCATAATCAAATCTCTAAGTGAGGTCTCTGTCCTTAAATCTAATCTAGTGTCTTCTCTCTTGGTTCGAGTGATGCTTCCTCATACAAAACCCTTTGTTACATAGCCTCTTTGCCCTTTGCAGATTCTTTGGGTCAATTTCTTTGATTCCCTCAATAGGAAACCAAATAGAATCGTTCTACCTAATATTGAAAGCCACTTCCAATCCTCATTGCCTTTGATGTACGATTTCATCTTGTTCCAACTCTTCCGCAAGGAGCAGAATAAGTTTGAACCCTAAGAATCACTTGAAAAGGCAAACACAGCAAAGTGAACAGATCAAGCTTGATCAAGCTCGTTCCACCTAGGAAGTCCCACAAGCATAAGAGAAGATTTGTTAAAAGCCAATCGACAACTTACTTAGCATTTAAAGGGGCTTTTTCCATCCTCTTCCATGCACATGTAGGTCCAAGGACACAAGCTCTTACCGATTAGGTGGTATTGAGATTTGAGTCTTACGGGGGGCTGTTGGGGATTCGTGGACAAGAAGGAGTTTGAGGGTTTGTATAAGGAGAAAAAGGAGATGATGAAAATGGAATAACAGTGAGAACTTCTGCAAAGGAATACTTTTGGAAACCTTGAATATTGATTATCTTTAAACAATTACAATGACTGCACACAGTCTAATCAATGACTAAATACAACTTCAGAGAATATCAATTACTGAAGATCAATTATCTCAAGTCCTCTGGCAGCGGCCTCTCCTGCACCAATCCTTCACTTGCTTCACGCTTCCCTTGTGCACACCTTGCACTAAGCTTCCACCAGCTAAGGAATTTGTATCACGGCGCACACACACAATAGACCTTGGGACTCTTGGAATCCAACCCGCCTTCTCTGCACACCTTCCTCTTGACACCTCTTGCACTCTTGAGTGTCGCCGCACACTGGTGGCTCTTCTTGCTTCCTCTCTTGCTTCCTCTGAAGCTCTCTCTTGCTCCTCTCTCAATGTCTTTCAGAATAGCCTTTGTCCTTGCTCTTGAATCCGCCGATCCCGTGACTTCTAACTGCCATAGACTCTTGGGCTTCCTTTGATGTCCCAAGATTCTCTTGTTAGTTGGCGGCCAACGAATTGCCCTTTGTCCTGTAGTGACTTTAGTGTAAAACCAAAAATTTTAATGGGGGTCATACTTTCACTTGTGCGTACACTTTTCCGCTTCACATGCCTTCACATTACCTTTTTATTCTTCCTTTGTGTACTGAAGGGGGTTCACCTAAACCTTCCCAATTACTTTAAAACACATTCTGATCCTTAGGAAAATTAATTTACCCTTTGCGGGACAATTAATTGTCACTTAGGCACTTTGACTTTGCACCTGTTGGCTTGACCTTGACCTTGTTGACTTTGACTGGTTGGCTTTGACTAACATGACTTTTATGGGCTCAACAGGGCACATGAGCCCCAGGTCACCAGAAGTTCGGCGACCTGCACGCTTTGTTGCCAACATGTCAAAAAAGGTTGATGACGTGTACAGTGAACCGTTGGGTGACCTGAACGGAGTGTCACCCGACTGTTTTTTGCCGTTCGGGTCACCCAACGGATCATTTCAGTATGATTATATAAACGAGGACGCTGATTTGTCTCGAACTTTGAGATTTGTGAAGGTACGTACTGATGTACTGATTAACGTCGTCAACTCATCAACCACGTCAAGCTATGTATACTTACCCAGTCGTCGTTTTTCTATGTCTACAGGTGGTAATTATCTCTTGCAGCTGTTATATGAAACGCACATGGTGGTGAATCCTGATTGATTAGCTCTTGCACTCCTGTGACAACAAGGCGCAGGTTAGTCATGAGTTTTCTACCAGTCGTCGTTTTTCTATGTCTGTAGGTGGTAATTAACACTTGTAGCTGTTATACGACGCGCAGGTGGCCGTGAAGTTGCACTGATTAGCTCTTGCACTCCTACGACAACAAGGCGAAGGTTAGGCATGTGTTGTCCATTCTTCCTGTACAGGTCTTCTGTCCACGTTGTGTTTGTGTTTCCCTCCTCCCTCCCTCTCAGGTCCCCAGATCGAGGCCATTCACCAGTTTTAGTGCCACCATAATTGGCACAGAAGTCCCCAGGATGCCCATTGCACCGCCCACCTTTTGCAATCACTCGACCCCTTGCCTCGGCCTCTATCTGCAGCACTATGCTAACTTGCCCAGCTTATGCTTGAAAAAGACGACAGCACTTCCAGGTTCCGTGGACATTGCTCATGCTCATGGAGGCATCCCTACCTGCGCGCGCACCTCTACAGAACAAAATCGCTGCCTATTAAGTGATTGATATGTTGCGCTGCCCATTAAGTGATTTAAATGATGCATATGTTGCGCTCGCCATTAACTGATTCATACGCTGCTGATTAATTAGTTAAATAATGCTCAATCGTGCTGCTTAACGTTTAATCAATCATATGTTTAATAATAATAGGCTGGTGATTAATGTTTAATGATATGCTTATAATTACCAATCATGCGCTGCTAAGTTGAGGCGTCAATATCCAAATGAAGCATTACGTTCATATTCAGAAGGTGCTGATTTTAATTTGCTTTATGAATTGTATACTTTTGTTGTATACACTTAGATACATAATGAAATAGATAGGTAGATAGATAGACGTAGACAAATACATAGATAGTTAGAAATATACGTAATGAAATAGATACATAGATAAATAGACGTAGATAGTTAAATACATACATAGAAATACATACATAAATAGAAAGGATTATAGATAGATAGATATTTAAATATACAGACAGATATAGATAGAGAAAATGAGATTATGTTTTTATAAATTTGATTTATTATAAAGCCAATTTTCGTAAAGTCAGTCTTATTTGCGTAAATAGATAGATAAATAGATATATAGATAGATAGGTAATACATACATAGATAGGAAAATACATAAGCAAAAAGATAGATTGAAATTGTGTTCTATAAAGTCAATCTATTATTAATTCAATTATGTGTCTATAGATTCAATTTTGTATACAGAAATACATAGGTAGGTAGGTAGATAGATAGATAGCTAGCTTTTGAGGGATAGATTGATTGGTAGAAAATTAGATAGAAGGATAGACAGGTAGATAGATAGATAGATAGATGGATAGATAGAAAGATAGCTAGATACGTAAGTAGATAGATAAAAATATATAAATTGATAGATACATAGAAATAAATATATAAACAGAAAGATAGAAAGATAGATAAATTGAAATGAAATTTATATAAACTCAATTTTATATTTCTATATGCCATATTAGATATTGATATATTTGCATTCATTTATGATAGGTAAGATGGCATTCCCAAGGGAAAATATCTACATTCCATTTGTCGATGCTGAAGGGGAGGAATATGTACCTTCATCCCAACAGTTCTCTTACATGCAAATGTTGTCTGATTCTTTTGACACACATCATGAATCATCACATACAAGCTCTCAAGGGCAGCATTCTTCACATGTAGAGGGTGCATCATCCGATCGTTCTTTAGGAAAACGATCACGAGGAGTCATATGCGATGATGCCCATACAATGACTTTGATCAAATGTTTTGAAGAAGTTTATCTTCGCATCAGGCGAGGAAACCTTAGGACAAAGGATTGGGATGATGTCAGTAATTCCTTCAACAAGGAAGCATTAGTGGATTTCACAAGTGATCAAGTTCGGAACGACATTGACACACTAAAAAAACAACATAAAAAGGAGGCTAAAAAGCAAAGTATGACAGGATCTATTCCAAGTTCCTGGAAATACTTTGACGTATGTGAATGCATATGGGGTTCCACACCTAAGGTTACAGGACTACAAGGAGCATTTGACAGTGATGCTCGGGAAATTCCCAACGAAGAAGGCAATGATGATCCTCCAATGCAAGAGGAGATTGGTATAGATGTGAACGCAGAAGATTTCAATCTTGAAGGTGTTAGAGGAAAAAGAGCTCGCCAACAAAGGAACTCTATGGACAGTACTGGAAAGTTCATGATGGAAGGAGTTTCACAAATGATTTGTGCATTGAAAGAAATGAACAATGCACAAATACAAAGCCAAGAAAGGATGCAGGAGAAGGATAACAATTTTAAACTACAAATGGCAGAAATACAAAGATCGATGCTAGAAACACAAAGATCGATGTTTCTAGAAATTGTTAAAGGGATGCAACTGAATGAGAACCCTTGAGATATTTCTTTTATGATGTATTATTTAGAATCATGTGACTCCTATTTTGTAGTTGTTATGTTTTTTAATGAAGTCGAACTTATGCTCTCTTTCCTTCTTTAAATTGTACTAAATACCATCTGTTAATGTATTATTTTCTTATCATGTGTATAATTATGTTGTAGGATGAGACAAATCAGTTGGTGCACTCTTCTAGGATTCTGGTTATCTTCAGTACAAAGCTTGAATGATGTGTTCAATGATTCTCCTTCATATTGTTGTCACATTCGAATGATATCATTTGTTATGATCATTTGGATGTGGATGCATTGTGCAACACTTGCAACCATAGAACCTAGGGCATCTTCATTTTCACCACGAGAGTGGTGGGTATTTCCAAGACAAAGGGTATTTTTTACTCAAGTTCATAAGCTAATTTGGTCCGAGGAACGTCTCAATTATCAATATAAGTTTCAATATGCATATAGAATGTCGTACAAATCATTTCATCTCCTTTTAGATATAGTTAGACCATGTTTGAATTCTAGTCAGACAACCTCTCATGTTCGTGACCCAATACCTCCAGAACTTGCATTAGCATGTGTTCTATGGAGGCTCGGTCATGGTCAATCCCCTAAAGCAATGTCAGAACTATTTGGTATTGGTGCTTCAACAATTAGAAAGTACACTTTCATAGTTTGCAAGATACTAACCAGTAAAAGTTTGTTTCGTACGTATGGAATTTATCCTCCATCAGGAGAGAGATTGCAAGGTATTATTCAAGATTTTAAAGATCTCACTAGTCTACCACAAATTGCAGGTGCAATAGATGGCACACATATTAAATTACATAGAAAACCTACAAAAGAATGTTGTCCTGCACAATATATGAATAGACATGGATTCCCGAGCATTCTTTTACAAGGCATTATGGATTCCAAAAAATTATTTTGGAGTGTTGTGGTGAATAGCCCTGGTGGATTCCATGACTCCACACATTTCAAGGAGTGTGCTTTATATCCTAAACTAAAGGCTAGAATCATTTTATCTGAGCCTAGTATCGAAGTATGTGGACAACTTGTTAAACCTTATTTATTAGGTGATTCAGCATACAAGGCTACAACATTTCTTGTAGAGGCTTTTCGTGCCCGAGTGGGTTTAGATGTGAGAGAGAAAATTGCATTTGATAAACATCACTCAAAGGGTAGGGTTAAAATTGAAAATGCATTTGGAATTGTGAAATCTCGATGGCGGATCCTCCAAAATTTGAATGTAGATTTGTCTTTAGGCCCTATTTTTGTAAGTGCATGTTGCCCTTTGCATAATTTTGTGCAACTTCAAGGAGAAAGTGAACCCAATGCAGAAGATGATCCTTACCCAAATAACAATGAAGATCCATACCGTTGGAGAAATTCAATGCATCGTGAAGAGGCCTCATGATTACGCAATGCACTATTTCGAGATTTTATTCAAAATTATGAAAATCCCCAATAAAGTGGTGAGTTTGATATATTTTAGTATAATAATGTATTCTATAGTTTTACATAACTAAGCATGATTTCTTTTTCAGGTTGGAGAGAAATACGAAGTGAAGATTCACATTGCAGAGAAAGACGATATGGATTTGATCACATTGAATTGAAGAATTGCATGGATCATGATGTTCAAGTGATTTGTATTGGAAAGATTACGTATGATTATTATGCAATAAAAGGATTCCAAATGTTTTTCTTTTTATTGATTTTCAATTGATCGAATTTACTTGAAATAGTTCACATGAAATTTAGTATAAGTAATTAAATTAGTCAAAACATTTAATTAAGAAATATGAGTGAATAGGCACATGTGCCCCTAATACCAGTCATGGAAAGTTGGGTGACCTTTCCTGCATGTGCCCATAATTCCGGCGACCGGAGTTCGCCGGATCTATGTTACATGTGCCCCTAATCTTTGTTCGGTGACCCAACAAGTGTAATCCGGTCACCCAAAAAGAAATGCATGTGCCCTCCCTATCTGTAATGTAATCCGGAGTGAACTTCGGTGACAGTGGAGCAGGTTTTTGTGCATTAAGTGATGCTTGTGAGGTGTGTTATGTATACGAACATAAGAAAAGATGAATCAGCGTGAATTCTTTGGAGCCATTTTCGAAGTGTGGCCATTGGGAAACATGCGGCTCAATGAAAGAGATAGGGGGGCACATGGGAGATAGTTGATCGAAAGTTCGATCATTTTCTTGCTTTTTGGCCAATGTGGAAAGTGATCTTGCTGAGTTATCTGGTGAAAGAAAGGGTGAACGAAACGAACTATCACCCCTCTGTTTTTTGATGTTCGGTCAGCCAACAGTTGAATTAAGTGCGAACTGCTTGTGCATTGAGTTTTTTTGTGACTCGTAAGTGTATGTGCCCCTTAATCCATTCATCAAAGGTGGCGGTACGTAGCATACATGTGCTCTCAATTGTTTGTCCGATGATCCAAACGATGACTGGATAAAAAATCATGTGCGCTTGCTAACAGCCTAGAGGGGCTTGTGCACCTGTGCTCAATGAAAGATTTGAGGAGAGATCAGTGATCACACGTGGATAAGTGCACGGGTTCATGTGACGCTGTCGGCCTTAGTTTTCGAAGGGCTACGTTGCTTACCCTGAAATCGGCCGAACATAACATCCGGATTCCGGCTCGGTGATGGCTGGATATTTTTTCTCATGTGGGGGCCTCATATACTAATATTGTACACCTTTCTAGCTAAAACCCATGTTGTAAAAGGTCCGCGGGAAATATAAATTTCCGCGCCATAAGAAATTCCATGCATCTCCCGGTTTTAGCTCGAGCTCGCATCAACTGCGCCAGCTATCTTCTGTACTTTCTCTTCGAGAAACATAGCTGTTAACATTGATGAGATCTCAGTCGTAGAGCTTTGATTCCATCAAGGAAACACCTCTGCAGGAACCGTGAAGACATACGAGGCCCATTGCAGGACCTATGAGACAGACTTACATGAGCAGTTAACAATGGACCCATCACCCATGTCCTCACATGTTCCAACTGCAAAGCACTTACTTCCAAAGGAATGAAGCTAGCAAGCTTGAAAAGGTAGCCTTCTGTGATTTGTCCGCTTCGCATTCGCCCTTTCCTTCGATACACAGATCCTCTTTTCCTGTTTCTTTACTTGGTACGAAAATGACAATGGCATTGACTCAGTTACAGCTTGGACATGAACGTTGGTTCCTCTTAGCAAAACGTACATTGGCTTTTGCTTATGTACCCAAGTTCGAACTTCCTCTTAGCAAAACGTACATTGGTGCTATCTTTCCCCTCGAAAATGTCCCTGCGGGCATTTCCCAGAGGAAAGATGGCACCAAGGCCTGAATCAAACCTCAATGACCATAGTAGGAGCTTAAGACCTGAATAGCTTTCATGCTGAGAGCTCACCCATTCAAACAAGGTGGCGGAATTTCAAGAATTTTGACCTCTACTAGCATCAATTCTCGACAATCAAGCCGAACATAAGCGTTGGAGAAAGTTTTCACAGCACTTCTATGCTTTATATGAGGATGTGTTTGACATTTAATTCTGTGATAAGAACACAAACATTTCTTCTCTTGACCGCCTTGCTGATTCAATGGTTCGATTTACACATGCAATTTGATGATCCAAACTTTAATCACCTGATCCATGCACAATGTATCTTACAAACCTCTTTCTTGGCATGAAATACATTGTCTACATCAGATACATGAAATCAGGCGACTAAAGCTTCAGTCACGTTAACCCTAACGGCTAAATTGCAACGAAATACTTTCAAACATCTTGAAAAATAAGCAACAAAAACAAAAAGAAAAAAGAAGGAACGTTCTTCAACCCTCATAAAATGGCCGTTTGGGGAGTTGAAAACTAGATCACCTTAGATTAAACTATTGACGGAGCTTGCAAGACTTTCTTCACCATATGGTTACATGCAGAAAAAGATTCCCCGGACTCATGTGCACAAACAATCCGACTATAATTCAGTTAGGGAGTCGAGTTGCCCATCATGTGATGGCTCCTTGCACACCACTAACTTAGTAAAGGACCTCATCATTGCAAGGAACAAAGGTTTTTATCTTTTTTTCCATGGAGGAGAACATCAAAACTCCTTGTTCAGTCCAAGCCCGCATAGTCTAGTGGTTTGACACTTTGAGTCTCTAGCATGAAGTCCTGAGTTCAAGTCTTGGCTGGACATATCTATGCATTCCTCAAGGATGTGTTCCTCTACCTTACGAGGTCGGTGTGTGAGTGTGTTTCCAATTCATTATACTCTCAAAAAACTCCTAGTTCAGCTCTGCCTCAAATGTTGTCAAACTGCTCTTTTCCGCTAGCATGGCAATCGATCATGTGCATGATGAACATTTGGGTGACCTGAACTCAATGCCACCCTGCTAATCTAATTTCCGTTCGGGTTGTCTGAAGGCTAAAAAAAGAAATCTCTATATGATTAAAATTAATTTTATAATCTACTGTCACGTTGCTCGTCTACCATGCCATGCCCTTATATATATTCGCTGAGCATGGTTAAAAGTTACATTATTGAGCTCCTTCACCTTACAAATATGCTTCTTAGTAATTTTGTGATCCATGTGGCCCTCATGCTTGTTCCGCTAATATTGGTACTCAGAGGTTTTCTATTTTCCAAAGAGGAAGTTTGGCTGAAGCCTAATTTCCCTGGGCTTCAATATAATGAAAAAACAATTACTGTAAAATTGTGCCTGATTTTGTTGGGGCCTTCCAAACATATGGATATTGCCGTAGCTGGAGCATCCCCCTCATAGATGGAAGAATGTACTGTTCTCCTTCTACTCTTCTGACGGGCTACAAATGTTTTCATCTGCTGGTTTTCAACTGTTGTATCTTAGCTTTCTCAGTTCACGTTTGGTATGTGATGTATCTCATGGATATGTTCTTGTTCTATGATTTTGGTGTTTTTACTCACATTTGGTATGTGATGTATCTCATGGATATGTTGCTTGTTCTATGATTTTGGTGTTTTTACTCACCATGATGATGTATCCCAGGAACAACCAGAACGATAGGTGATGTGTGGGCTCTTTGCCACCTCCTGCATAATCTGTACAATTTTTTTCATCAATTTACTTTCATTAATTTCTTTTTTCACCCAGAAGCACACGCATGTGCCCCCCCCCCTCCCAATCCGTGGTACTGTGGTACACCAATTCATAATTGGTTGATGCTTGTGTAAGCTTTTGCGACTTTAGTTTGAAAGCTGCCCAGTACGTCAAGGCTACAACCGCGGATCACGGAAATCGCGACGCATGTTGTACACATGGCATGTTCTCCTACAATGCTAGCTGGCTTGCCATGGTATCCCAATAATGCAGAGTGGCCGCTTAAAACGCTTCTGTAAATGCATTTCTGGCACAACATTGACTTAAAGTATGGCTCTCATGTTCTCGCGCTCATTCCTTTTACTGTAAGCTCCGAAAAATATCTAGTGGAAACTGACGGACTAGCATTACAATTGTCAATGGCAAAGAGAATGCTGTACAAGTGTCACCGTTATTTTGGAATTCCTTTCTTTTCGGTATTTAATTAATTCATTATTACTACTATTTTTTTGGGTTTGATCTTACGATGTGCACCCATTATCCCCATATGAAGATTCACGTTGAGCAGGTCCGAGGAACTTGAAGGATTCAAGTGTGTTTACCACTAAACCGCGCTCATTTCTTATTTTCAGTATTCAGTCTTCTACTTTCATTTCTAATACCCTTGTTGAATAATTGGGCAGCTGAAATCATAGGAGTTACTGTGTTTGCCAGTGATGTAATGGTAGTGAAGCTGTGAAAATGGACTAAACGCTGATAAAAAAGATTTGGTTTCTAATTTTGTTGTATAAAAAGCGGGCATGCCATAGCTGAAGTCGTAGGACAAACAGTGTGTCAGTGTTGAAATGCTTCTGGGGTTGTAAAACATGCGGAACATGTAGGTCATTCAAAAGGGATTAGGATAAAGAGGCCATGTTCGTGAACACAGACCAGGTGGATGTGATACTGCTACAGAGGTTGGCTGCATGGATAGAGGGGGCACATGACAGATCGGCAACCTGAAGTTCGGCCATTTATCTACCTTCTTGCCAACGTGGAAAAGCACTATGCTGAGTTGTACGGTGAAAGCCAAGGTGACCCGAATAGATTATCACCTCTCTGTTTTTTTCTGTTGGGTCACTCAATAATTAAAAATAGATAAAATAGCTCAAGCAAACACCTCTGCTTGCTTTTTTTCTCAGTTATCAGTGCGTGTGCCCCTGATTTTGGTCGCCAGAGTTCGTCAAAACTATCGTACATGTGCCCTAAACTCTGTTCGGCGACCCGAAAAGCCTGATCCGATGACCTGATCAGAGGTCCATGTGGCCCAGCTAGGAGAGTTTAAGCTTCGAGATGAACTTCCTTTCCACGAAGATATTGGACGGCTAGTTGTCAATCATAGATATCGTTTAGCGCTTCTAATGTAAATAGTGAGAGACTCCTATCCTCTTGATTGCCAAAGAAAGGCCAATCTATTCTTTTACCAGATTGCTAGCAGCAAAGATTGCTAGTTTATAAGATCGCATAAAATATTTATGAGCACATCGAGTAAATCTTCATTTATCCGTGAGAGATCAGCTAATTAATCTTCACAAATCTGCAAGATATTTTTTTAGTCTGGAGCAACTTCAGTGCTTTCCACAGAATACAAGTTTCACATAATCCACAAGATAAATGACAAGTAAGAGTTTTGCTGTGAAAATTGCTCTCTTAATTTCTATGATAATTGATCAAAATAGAACTGGACAATGCTTTTACGGAATGTGATTCAGCGTTATCTCAGCCAATTATGCTGTATAAAACTTCGGTAATGGGATAAAATGGGTAAAGCCTGAAGCCCGATTTACCAGTGAATGTCCTATTCCACTTGTATATATTACAGACCTACATAGACATTCATGGCAATCATATGAATGGCATGATCATTCACTTCGCCCACTAGTGTTAATAACCTTCATTTTGGCATGTCTTAGTGAATGATCATTCATGCTCAAGAGCAGCTCTGTATCTCTTGGCCTTTCATAAAAATGGGATTTGTAGATTACGCCCTACTTTCTGTCAACTCGAATTGGTAAGCCCTCCTGAGGGATTTGGAAAGGACTATATTGCACTCCTGTTTTCGATTCATCAAGTTCCCACCTATAAAAAATGAACGGCAGATGTTGAGAAACAATAAGCTAGCCATACACAGATTTTTCTCTAGCTGATTAAAATTTAATAGTTGCACCGCTGAAAACCTGAATTTAGTGATCAGATGATGAATGAAAACAAGCATCTCCAATTTAGCCAGCTCGCTTCCTGGGCAGGAATGAACACCATTTCCAAAAGGCAGGAATGTGTTCGCCTTTGGAGTAGCCTAAAATTTCACCAAGAAGATCCTTCCATGTCATGATATTGAAAAACACGTGGACAAAAAAAACAAAAAAAAAAGAAGATTACAACTTCATCATTCAAATTTTACCTCAAAACGTGATGGGTCAAATTTTTGAGGGTCAGGAAAATAATCAGGGCTATGGTGAATGTTCCTGAAAAGTGGCAACACCTTCCATCCTTTCGGGATTATGTATCCTGAAAATCAGCGTAAGAAGAATTTATATACCGAAGACACTCTATGCTTCTCTTAGCTAAAGGTATACTAATGGCTGTAATGACACTTACCTTTGTATTCTACATCCTCCACTGCTTCACGAAATGTGAAGGACAGAACGGTTGCAACTCGAAGTGTCTCTTGAATGACCTGGACGAGAAATTAACCACATTCCACGTGCGTTATTAGGTATTGATAGAGTGTGTATATATATATATATATATATATATATATATATATATATATATATATATATATATATATATATATATATTCATGAATGCAACATTGGAGGATATAATATTGTACCCTTGTAGTCAAGTGCATGCACTTGGTGTCTTCCCAAGTCAGTCGGTCATCTGAGCTTGCTTTCTTCAACGTTATGCTCTCATGCTCAGCCTACCCAAAAGAAAAAGAAGACACAATAAGCCTAAAAATAAATTTGTTTAGTACCATAATGTAACCAGCTTACAGAGAAAACGCGATTGGTAGGGAGGCATGAATAGCTTTACGTATCAAAATATGCATTAATGTGTACAAATATATATGAATGTACGTATGTATACCTGTATGAGTGTACCTATTGATATATTTTTGTATGTATGAATGCACATAAGTAGGGCCGGTGTACTCAGGTACATATGTATATGTAAGTAATTGTTTATGTTGACGCCTTCAAGCTGTGGGAGGAAATCTTGAGTTCAAGTCTTGGACATGTCCATGAGTCTCTCATGATGGGTGCCTCTACCTTACAAGATTGAGTGTGTGAGTGTGTAATTCCAATTCATTGTACTCTCAAAAAAAAAGGGGTCTGTATGCATGCAAGAAAATAAGCATGTAACAACGTGGGACTGCTCATATGCAGCCATCTGTGTGCCGATGATTCGTGCATACATGGATCAAATGCATGTATGATGCTTTAACACAGTTGTGATGATTGAATGCTGTGTATTTGTCAGTTCGTATATGTTGGGAGTGCATCTGCAAAGAAAAAAACGCATATACAGTTGCGTATGCCATGAATTTCCTACTTATTTTGTGACCTATTGATGTAAGAAGTCCACTTACAGTAACAGATTCGAGAAGAACTGGGGATGACTTCAGAAACTTGATAATCCAGGTAAGCACACTAGCGGTGGTATCACGAGAGGCAAATATGATGCCAATGATGTTGTCCACGACCTGTTCATGGCTTAGCTGTTGACCGCTTTCCTCCTTGCTTGCCAAAAGCACATCTAGGAAGTTCGAGTCGTCAGATCTGTGTTGGCTCTTGGCCCGTCTACTTTGCACGACTTTTTCTACGATCTTGCTCAAACGTCGTCTTGCCTGCAAAGGCGGAAAAGGCGTCTCATTGTATCTGTTTTTAACTGAGCTGTTTCTTATCATGAGCAAGGTACAAGAAAATCATTACACCTATCTAAAGCCGCGTAGAAAAAAAATAATTTTAATCCTGAGCCTAGCGAATATTCGTCTCGCGTGCAAAAAAAAGAAAACAACCACCAGATCTAATTCCTCTGCATCTAGCTGCCCATTTCACAAATCGCGCCGAGAGAAAAATAGTAAATCGTTGAGTGCCGCGTTTAAGAACGTATTCAGAGTGGGCGGAGCACCTAGAGATTCAAGCGAAACAGGTCACGATGCTCTTATTTCTTTTTCTTGAGAGTACAATGAATTGAAAACACACTCACACACTCACAATGAATTGAAAACACACTCACACACCCAATTCAACCTCAGTAAGATAGGGGCACCCATCTTTGAGAAACTCATAGATGCATATTGAACTCAGGACTTCCTCCCAGAGACTCAAGACATCAAACCACTTGGTTAAGCAGGCTTGGACTTCACAATGCTCTTAGCCCTCCTTCCTTGTGGAAAACTTGAAATAGAATGATACAGGTGGCACAAATGAATTCTCCTTGTTCACATTAGGCGGAGGCACAGGAAATATTTGTAGTTGCTGCACCCTTCGTGTCTAAATAGCTGGACGGTGGACCAAGGTAGTATTTATCATTTCCAGGTGACGGTGGACCAAGGTAGTATTTATCATTTCCAGGTGGAGCGCTGCCATTTTAGGACGCCATTTTAGGAGCGCTGCCATTTATCAGACCTAACTTTCTACCAGCCTCGTTTATTTTCCTGAGAGTTTAGACTGTATATTGCTCCGATAAGGTTGTTAAAGGAGCTAAATCAAGCGAATCTTCTTCAAGTAAAAGAATCCACTTGCCGACCTCAGCCATTGTCTGTGTAGAACTATGGACAAATTCTTGGCTTCCTTGCGTATCTTCTTCTCTACATGATAGCCATTGTCTGTGTAGAACTATGGACAAATTCTTGGCTTCCTTGCGTATCTTCTTCTCTACATGATAGGGCAACAATCGTCAGTAAATGTAACAGCTTCTATAAGACTTAAATCTATGTGTAGATTATCACTCATTGTAAACACATCTCCGAGAAAGGAAGTCAATACGCAAGTGTTGGTTCCCTCGTCCGGCAGTTCTGCTGTGATCCTGGTAACGCTTTCACTTGAATAGCTTCTCCGACAATAAATGCATGGTAAAATTACCATTTCCAACCAAGCTATGGCCTTGCCTCGGGAAAACTCTTGTATTGCATGGTTTAAATCAAATCCCATCCCGTAACACTACGGCATTCAATCGATATGCTCGGCCGAGACAGGATACCCGGTAGATGCGCAAACGCTACTAGCGTTGGCACTATAGTTAGAGACAGTTTGGTCTTCATTAGTACCGACTACATCTCAGGTGGGCACTGAGCTCGAGTGTTCATTTAGATTTGCTCCTTGGCTATCTATATCTATGATGTTGGAAGCAGGCGTATGAATCAACCACTCCTGTGTGAACTATTTAAAACAGGAATCATGACTCTGTATGACAATCAGGTAGAACGAAAGCCGAATACAGAATCGCATTGTCGCACATAATGACGTAAATGTAAATGAACAATCTCATCGAGCCACGAGCAAATATCATATAAAAGATTACCTTCATTGCATTGTTGAATTTAGTCCCGGGGATATTGATCGCCAAGGAGTTGTATCCGTTCTCCAAGCTCAAATACGCTTCATTCAGCTCGTTCATGTCGATATTTTCTTGCCTTCCAAAGATTCTTAGAATGCCAACTTGAAAAGTGAACTGCATAAAAGATCAACAAAAAAACAAAAGCACATGAATCCAATCATTCTGATTTGCACGTGTGCACTGAGTTTGTGTAGTGCTTCGCCTTACATAATAAACCTGATCTGTACGTTCTAAAGTGTGAATACAACTATATGCCAGTACTCTTATTCAATCGTCTCATAGTTCAGAGGACAACACCAATAATCAGCAATTCAAACCGTAGACATTCTAAAGCCGCAAGGAAATCAGCAGAAATTATCATAACGAAAGAAATCTGAGCATCGTTACCTTCTTCATCTCTGTGAAAGTGTTGATCTTCTTTGCGTCCCAAGAGTCAAGTGTCGCAATTGTAAGACTCTCGATATCAGACAAAATGCTTTTAATACCTTCGGTTGCGAAGGAGCTCACAACGAGTTTCCTGAGCTTAGCATGGTACGGTCCATCATGGAAGAAGAGAGCCTGCGGACCTATGATTCTTTGCTTACTGGTCGGGAATGTGGGCTTGAAGAGGTGCGCTTGGGAGACAAGCACAAACCGTGCGGCTTCAGGGGAGGCAATCATGACACACGGGCACCCCAATATATGTGTTTTGAAGACATCTCCGTACCTGCGAACACCGGTAATATGTACAGATTAGAATGGCTGGACTCTCTCTCTCTCTCTCTCTCTCTCTCTCTCTCTCTCTCTCTCTCTCTCTCTCTCTCTCTCGCCTATCTATCTATCTGGCTGGCTGGCTGTCTGCATATCTGTCTATCTCTATCTCTCTACATGCACAATGCTGCACCGACAAGTAAAGCACGGACGTAGTGCAGTTATTTGATCTGAGTTTCTGTTCAATGCATGACGGAGGCATAAGCTGGTCGTTGAGCATAACGACGCATTGTACTTGGATAAAAGCAGATACGCAAGTGAATGAAACAGAGAGATAATAACCTTTTCTGCTTCAAGGAAAAGAACGAATTGGTGCTCCCAGAATAGAGCTGCAAGGTCTCGCCAATGTATGGCCAGCCCATGCTTCCAGGCGGTAGCTTCTTCCGGCGTGCCAGTATGCTGTACTCGAACACTCGGAACAGGAAGAAAACAAACATCGCCAATCCCAGGATTATTGCCGCTGCGATCGTCCACATTGTCACAATGGAGATATGGTCCTAAATCCCAAAGAAGTTGATTTCAGTGTATTTGCTCTCTTTCAGAAGATACTGAACTATGTATTCAAGCAGCTCGGGGTGTGTTTGGAGGGATCCCAGAAGAGAAGAGCAACGGATTATGCTTGAAAATTGACAGATATAGATTACGGAAAGAATTGGGACTTTAATCAATGAAGGCGGGAGGAACTTAAGAATCTCTGAATTGCTCGGTATGAATAAGGAGCTGTTCGAGGTAACCTTAAGGGGATATGAGAATAGAAGGTCTTGGTAGAATACAGAGGACTAAGGAGGCTTCACAGAGGATCAAAGCCATGGAGGAAAAGGGCTGGACAGAAAGGTGGGTGGGAGTGAGGGCAGGGAGGGATGAGACGAAGACACTTGAGAGCTGGTAGGCGTTGAGGAAACGGGTGAGAGATTCATGATTTATAAAGAGATCTCAGCGATGCCTGGTCCTGTCGTATCAGATCGTCCATGGCGTCATATGAAGCTAGCAATACCATATTTCAATGAATAGTTTTCAGCGCTTGCTATGGTCATCCGACGGAGCACGAACCAGGAGCGCCAGCGCCCGGTGTGGTACCAGAGCTGGGAGTAGCTGAGATTGGATGGAAAGGGTCAAGATGGCGAGTTGCAATGGAGCCTCGCTGCCTCATCGTCAGCTCTACAAAGCGCCCACCAACTCGCGTGAGTATAGAACTGGACTGGCTAGCTGGACCAGCCGATCAGATTTCTACGCGTGTAAGTCTAAAAAAAATCCAGCGTCTTTTATGTTGACCAATTTGATTTCCATAGTGACGACATAAGATTGACTCAATTATAGTGTAAGGTTAGTTCACATGTAGGCTTTATTCACGTGGGAGAACATAGGTAGCTTGGATGGATTGTGAGAGTACGAGAACAATCACACAGTACTTCCCATTCTCACGCAACAAGGCTAACATCTTCTTCTCTGTGTAGTTTCACGCAACAAGGCTCACATCTTCTTCTCTGTGTAGTTTCACGCAACAAGGCTAACATGTTCTACTTTCTGTAGTTTTGGGTTGGTAACTTGGGTTCAGAAAAACAAACTTCACATCTATACAGAAAAACAATGAATGCGAGCATTCTTGTGTGCCGCTGTTGTTTTCTTCACCGAGGTGGATGAAGATAAGAAGAAAGAAGAAGAGAGGCCCAATTCACAGAGGAATGACATTCCATGAAGAACAGCTACCTGTTCGAGGTGGACATGCAGAAAATTCTGAAGTGCACTCTTTATCTGCTCTGCACTAATTTCATACTTTTTACTTTGTTTCTGACCAGGAAAGAAAGAAAACTTGCCATTCGCAAGGAGACAAGAGTGAACAAATGTATTTGAAACTACGAAGATTGTTCGTCGAAACAAGTGCGCGACATGGGATGCCGCCTTGTTTGAACTCACAATCTTTGAGGAGCCGATTTCATCGATCTCTCACAAGGGTGGCCAGAAGTTTGAAGTTTTCTTGGTGGACTTGGTAAAGAAATTACGCTCTCTCATGAACCCATGTTCATGCATGGCATTAGAGTGGAAATGGATTTTCTGTCGCCACCTCCATTAGAGTGGAAATGGAGCTCACACGCAGAAACTTCGTGATTGATGGCTTTACCTGAAAAATAATAAAATTGGAACTTTCAGAAAAATAAAAAAATTGGGCTAGAAACAGCGTTCAAAGCGCAAATGAAAACTTTTTCAGAGCTCAGCTGTTGGATTTTTCTGGTTATAAAGATGTATAATCAACAATGCAAAAAGAATTAGACATTTCAATTCTCAAAAACAAAACATGTATAGTCGATAATGCAATTAGAAAGAATTAGACATTTCAATACTCAAAAACTTAAGTTCGTTATTTGCATAATTTACTCCTATTATATGTACAACTGAGAAGGATTGAACCTGTGCATTCGGAGATGGATATATGTATATTATATATATATATATATATATATATATATATATATATATATATATATATATATATATATATATATATATAGAGAGAGAGAGAGAGAGAGAGAGTACAATAAATTGAAAATACACACTCACACATTCAACCTCATAAGGTAGAGGCACTCATCATGAGAATTTCATAGACATGTCCATCCAAGACTTGAACTCACGACTTCCTCTCACAGTTTAAAGGCATCACCCACTAATCTACCGAGGCTCCGACTATTATTTCAATATTGGTATATGAGTTGAATTTCAAGCAAGAATAGCGTCTATCGCTTCACCCTTTGAAGTTATATTCGTTCTTTGTTCATTACACGTGCCTTCTTTGATTTATTGCCAACATGTCACTCCATCCAACAAAAATCTCTATTTTCAAGGGCGTCCTTTGTGAGCAGTTACGTGTCTCAATGCCTTTAATTAAACCCTCACCTTTTTCATCTCACCAGTTTCAATAATGCACGATGGTTTGAATGCCATGGATCCTCATATTTCAAGAACAACTGGTGTTGGGGTCCCACTCCAAAAGAGCTTTAGAACATAGATCTTCTGCTTGTTTCCTTAAGTTTTATCAGAATAAATATATTATGAGCCTAGCGTTGATTTGCAATCTCTCGCTTAAAGACACTCGATCACGTGTTTTATTTTCGCTTCCTACAGAAACATGGAGTGTATCGAATCCACATCAGTTTTTCAACTCTTCAACTTTGAAATATAGAGGAAAGGTGTATGTAGGATCTGTGAGACGGAATAGAGAGATACTGACGGTGTACGAGAAGGCACACAGACAAACAAACCACGCACATCTCTCTTTCTTCCTATCCATTTGTTTTTCGTGTGTGTGTGTCTATATATATATATATATATATATATATATATATATATATATATATATATATATATCAGAAATAAATGGAGAGAAAAGACACAGATATTTATATGTCTATATATATAGAGAGAGAAGAAAGAGAGATCTATCTCTCTCTCTTTCGCTCTCTCTCTATATATATATACAGAGAGAGAGCTCTCTATATAGAGAGATCTATGGTCTCTCTCTATATAAAGAGAGAGATAGACATATAGATCTCTCTTTCTTTTCTGTCCATTTATTTCTCATATATATATATATATATATATATATATATATATATATATATATATATATATATATATATATATATATATATATATATATAGAGAGAGAGAGAGAGAGAGAGAGACCTGTGTGTATGCACACTTACTTGTAAACATGCATTCATATACGCATTTTTTTGCATGTGCACACGAAAATGCTTACATATGCTATATATGTGGGCTAAATTACTCAGTTTAATTATAAAAGCAAACACTTTAAAGTACATTAGTTAGCACTAAAAAAATACGGCATTGGAACATGGAAGTAATGTCAGATCGTACAATTATATATAGGCCAGTACATTCTAAATCTTTTTAACTGTTTTTAAAGCTTTTTTAATTTTAATCAATACATTCTAAATCTTTTTTAATTTTAATTCAAATCTGACTGGGAAAAATAATAAAGTTTTAGAATAGTTGGATTAAATTTCATTGTATTTCCTACCTCATAACTTCATTCTTATCCTGTTTGCAAAGTGAAATTCATGTTTAGATGTGTCCAAGGCATTCTAATGGACACCACTGTACGTTTTCTTTTTATCCATCCCTTTCTCCTTACTCCTTTATTAATTCAAACATTTTATCAATCGCTTACTTCTTACTGCTAAAAAAGGTAAGTGCAATGGATTCTTCGAACGATGTTTGCATTATGATTGTTAAATGAATGTTTGCATTATGATAAGTACAGGGAGTGAGATGAGAAATGTAACAAAATATCGTTGTTTATATGCATACAGACTCCCTAATAATATAATAAATTATGTAGCCTTCAGAGTCTGTGGTTCAATGAACAATGCTTCAAAGTTGTCACTTGTGGGTATACTACAAATATGTGGGTGCATGCATGGGATATATTACAAATATGTGGGTGCATGCATGGGATGACCTTGCATGAGGTATCTTGACATCTTTAAATACGCCCTCTCCCTTTTCTTTCTCACATGCTTCAGAGGCCCACAATGTTTCCAACGGCTTCTCATAGATTTCGATGGTACACAATGAAACCATTTTGAAAAGGGTGCAACTTGACTAGCTTGAGGTCTCACTTGAAAATATTTTATGTATAACATAGATAATCCACTTGCCCCTTATTGCTTGATGACATGAATGGGGTATTAAATGTGTGTGTGCGTGCCTGTGTGTGTGTTTTTTTCTGGGGGGTCTATATAAATGGGTTCTTGGGTCCGTTTATCATTCAGATTTCATTTCAGATAGTAGTCCGGTTTGAGCATGCATACCTTTGAAAACAGAAGCTAAAAGTTTTCATGACATTAGCCAAGTTTTTTTTTTTAATAAAAGGAAGTTCGGCCTTAGCCTACTCTCCCGGACTTGAATTAAATAAAGGAAAAATACAAAAGAAGGGGACTAGTGCCCACGGGAACCCTCAAATCCCATAGAGCAGGGGAAACTTTTACAAAGTGTAGCTGGCTTTACAAGAAAAAGGTTAACCGCCCACTCATCACCCTCAAGCGGGGCCCACATGGATAAAGTGTGTTCTTGATCAAAAGAAATACTTGACGACTCCTAAAAAAAGGGGGGTTTCTTACAATTAGCAATCCTTTTGCCAAGAAGGAATAGTGAATACTCAATCGACCAGAGTTTCGAGCGTTCCGGAGAGTTGCGGAGCAGCCACTCGCTTCTTCCGGTAGAGCTTGCTTCCAACTGATATATTTCTGATGACTAATTTTCATTCCAATGATCTGCCATAGCCTTTGTGGTAGGCCTTGCAAGGCTTACATGGAGTTATAGAGGAGGTTGATAAACCTCGCATCCCCATCATGTGGAGCCCACTTGGTTTTAAGCTTATTGTTGACATACTGTAGCTCTTTGTGATGTCTGAAGGGGGGGGGGGGGGGGGGAGGGTTTCTTACAGTTAGCAATTCTTCTGCCGAGGAGGAAAAGGAACTTCTCGATCGACCACTCCTTGGGGGTATTGCCAAAGTTTTGAGCACATCTTTCTCGCCAAATCTTCCAAAGGATCTCTCCCCTAATTGCATTCCACAATGCAGCAGAACAACCGATCGCTTCACCAATGAGGGCTTGCTTCCAATTGATTTGTTCTTGGAGTTCCAAAGAATGACCAAGGACCCTCCATAACTAGAGGGATTTAGGGCAAGCAAAGAACAGGTGACCTATATCCTCTTTGCTACGAAACATCACTTGCACCAGGGTGGAACCCGGCAGATCTTGTTAGCTTTTGCATTGGTCCATATTCCACGATGTAGGATTTTCCATAGGAGACATTAAAGCTTTTGAGCTCTTTATTTGCACGTTGCGAGATATAAAAGGCAGCTTCATAGTCTGATTGTATGGTCTAGTCACTTGTTTTGAAATTATTGATGGTCGTTTCCGTACTTTTATCAATTCATAAAACCTTTGAAGGTTCTGAGAACTAGGCCAATTTCATGACCTCTAAATCTTAGTATAGGATTAACTATTTTGTTTCCGAAGAAACACTAAATTTTGGGCACTTTTTTTCTTGTGTCGGAAAAGTGTAAAAGTTTGGAAAAGTCTCTTGGCTTATAAGTGGAAACAAATTATTTTTTGGCAACAAGCTTTATATGGGGGAGGCCATAGGTTGCTAGGTAGCCCTCTAGAAAGATGAGGTGATTCGTTGGTCCCTTTTTTTTTAAGCAGCAAAAATGGGATTAAAAATAAAGACGGGTGTTACAAATTATGTAGGAAGGCACGATCCCACATGGGGGTTACAAGGAGCCAGCCCTAAAATCAAAGCATGGGGGGAATGAACAAAGATGTAATGAAAAATCATAAGACATCTCCTGCAAGAGATTGACGATTATGACCACCACCACGTGCTAGAGAGATGACTCTCCTCTCAACCATATGGCTCTATATATAGCTCTCTCCAAGGGACTACCTTCTTGGGCAGGTGGATTTTAACCATCCATGTTTCAACCATGCAAGCGCATGTGTGTCAAGTGTCCCACTGAGTTAACTCGAGTTAAGTCAAGTGATGCTTCTAGAAGGCTCTAGAGCTCTTTGGGCGAAATACTCTCCCTACATGTACCCATGCGGGTTGAACCAAATACCTCCTCCTTCACACCCTTGAGACTTAACTACTAAGCTAAGCGGATCACCTATTTACAAGAGTACATGACCTGCTCTGTAAGTCTAGTCTCAAGATCTTTGGTCATACACACGCGTGACCAAAAGTTATCCGATTTCAGATCTATTTGAATCGACCGGACCCTTAGATCATAGAATTACTTTATTACATTCTTGCCCCTTGGGAAAATAATCTCTTACTCCAAAATAGACCGATATAAATACCATAGGCAACCCCCGAGTCTCATGTTCTAAACTAGAAGAACATGTCTCATCTCTATGGTGGGATCCCTGCCAAAATGATTCAAAACACCATCTAACTTTGCACTTTGATAAATTGGTCAAATTACAAGTATTGAATGAATAATAAGGGTGGATCTGAAAACAAGCTATGCCCAATTCACTTGTGTCTCGATGTGCAATCTAGGCACAAAGAGGTGAAATAAGTGGATTCCAATTACTAGTCCATTTGTGGGCATAAGTGCTGTATAGACTTAGTAAGTAAGGCTGGATTCTTATCCCTCACAAGATTTTGAGAACTCTTGATTCATATGAATTTGATTTGGAAAAACTTGGAGTTTGATTGGCCCAAATATTTAATCTGGATGTTTGTACAATGGTTTACTCCGAGCTAACAGTTACTTGATTTATTCACCCAACTAGAGGACTACTTTGCCCTAATGGACTTGAAAGTCCTATGTAAACTATAGGAGAAAGTTTACCATTTACTTTGGGTTAACCATACTATAGATTGACCAAGTCAAATGCAAAATGGAAATCATCAAACTTAGGATACTTTTCTCAGAAATATTTGGCTTACAAGTTCTTGGGCATTGTCAATCTGATGAATAATTCCTAACTTCTCTATTCTAGAGTATACTAGACTCTAGAAAGTCATTTAGAGTTATCCTAGATAATTGGAAGCAAACTCAAATGAATAAGTCAACTTAGACTTAACATCTTTTGAATATTGAGAGAGGTTCTTGTACAGAACATTGATATGGGATATTTAATTTAGTTGCCTAGTTCCAACCAGCTAAACTTGGACTTTCGTAAAAAGAATCAGATACCATATCTGAGTCAAATTCAAAAGATTTGGAAAGCAGAAAGAAAGAATTAAAACTTTATACAACCAATTCAAACTTCGAACATATGTAAACTTGCGAGGAGTCAATTTCTAGATGACTCAAGTCTTTAACTAATCAATGATCTGTTTCAACAAGGTATTGAAGCATTATTTCTCTCTTAAAGAGAAATTAACTTGATTCTCAGAAGATTCATAGATTAAATCTAAAACATCATCCAACCACAAGATAATACTATGGTATCCAACATTAGTCTGTCAACCCACGCAGGTTTTATTGATGAATTTTTACTCAAACAATGCTTTACTTAAGACTAAGTTCATGCCTATGCTCAATGTTTTATGATTGCTAATAGGAAAACAATTCTTGTGCATTACTTTGAGTCAAAGGATTGAGTTTATCGAGTTACACTCGAAACTTGGTGCTTGACTTGTCAATCTATTCCTTACTTGAAAGGAACATTTCAACGTTAAAGTCCTACTTCTTCAAAAATTTATGAAATATTTCTGAATCAACAACACTTTTTCTTGAAGTGTTTCATAATTCAAATAAGAACAAGCCTTTGTCCTATTTGAAAAAGAAGATCTTGGAAGATATTTACTTCATATCATCTAATTACTTCATCTTAAAGTATCTTGAGATCATGCTTTTATCCTCCTTGAATTTAAACTTTAACTTTGAAGTTTAATTCCCTTGAAGATCAAATCTCACTTCAAGATTCATTCTAGGACTAAATGATAATTATCATCCATGGTCCGATTTTACATACCATCTTTCCTACATCAATCTAAATATAAAATCTGGTGTCCCATACCACCTTATTTTATATTCACATTGATGTGTGAGTGATAGTTATCCTAAAGTTTAAACATATCCTTATATAGTACCTTCTTACTTCAAAAAAGAAATTGAAGTTTCAGACATTGCATCTAACTTGATATTTGAGGTTTTAATTCCTTCACATGATCGTTTTTTGATCACGTGTTTTGCCTTGGAAACTTGAAAACCTTTCGATAAACATCTTTCCTTCTTTTTTAAGGTTTGAAAAAGAAAAACAATTAGAACTCCAAGTTCTTGAATCTATCTAATTCAAGTTCTATTGGTTGTACTCAACCAATTTGTAGTGACAAGAGCTTCTCACTTCTTGTCTTTAGATTCCTTTCCGACTAAAGCTGTCTCTATTGCTTAAGTCTAAGCATCTGCTCATGCTTTTGGATTTCACCTTTAAGAAATTCCTTTAAGGATAGGTAAAATTTACGTTGCAACTTCCATAGCCTTCATTACCATCAACATGGTTGCACACTATGTACTTGGAATATTTCACTCTATTGAGACTTGGAACAGCTTAGTCTTTTCACACTTTTCCATTGGATAAATGGAACTTGAATGGAAAATTTTCCAAAAGGAATTTGATTGCCAATACTTGGGCAAACTCTAGAGTAGTTCCAATCACAATGTCTTGGAAAACCTTGCTAAGCTTGACCAAATCTGGTTGAGCTTGTGACAAAAATAAAGATTGAGTCTCTATCTTTAAGATTTGTTGAACTATTGAAAGCTTCTTTGCTTACCCATGGGATTTTAGAGATCTTTTTCCAACTCAAGTCCAAGAATGTACTAATGCCTTTTAGATTCTGAAGCTAAGAATCTTATCAATATTGATAAAACTATAGGTGATATCAACCATTGGGCTTAAGTACTGCTAATAGTGGTAGTAACTTTTGGGGAACTACTTTTTGTCTAAAAATCTTTAAGAATTCCATTCTCACTACTAGGGAGAATTTTATTCAAGAATGTGATTACCAATGCAAGACAATGAGGATAATGACCACCACCACGTGCTAGAGAGATGACTCTCCTCCAAACCATATGCCTTTATATATAGCTCTCTCTAGGGGACTCCCTTCTTGGCCAAGTGGACTCTTACCATCCATGTGTCGGCTATATAACTGCATGTGCACCAACTGTCCTAGTTAACTCGAGTTGACTCAAGTGGATGCTTCTAGAAGGCTCTAGAGCACTTTGAGCAAAATACTCTCCTCATGTAGTGCATGGGGGTTGAACCCAAGACCTACTCCTTCACACTCTTGAGACTTAACCACCAAGCTAAGTGGATCATTTGTTTACAAGAGTACATAACCTCCTCTGTAAGTCTAGTCTCGAGATCTTTGTTCATTAGATCTTTATTCATACACACCGATGACCAAACAATGTCTTATATTAGATCTATCTAAACCGGCTAGACCCTTAGATCATAGACTTATCTTGTTACACCTCCTTACAACTACAATCGTTGGGAACTTGAGGGAAAAATTACATCGTTGGGACAATGAGAAGACCATGATAAATCTTTCATCAAAATCCAAGGATAGAAGAAGCTCCCTCCATTTGTGAGGATGATGTCTATAGAGCTCAAAATACATAGAGGGGTTGCTATCGAGTGTATTTTTTATAGTCTTCAGAATTTTGAGGCTAGAGTGGACCCAAACTCTCTTCAAGGGGATCAAGAAATTCTTTTTCCCACTACCAAATATAGATTGATTTTTTACGAGACATATGGCCGATAGAATATGGCTCCCCCATAATTTCTAGAGGACCATGTCCATATTATTACATCACCCAATCAAGATCATAGTAGCTTGCAACTAAGAGTTGCATCTTAACTTCAGGAAATGTTGCAAGATCAGATGTGAGAATTGTTTGGCATACCACGAATTGATAAAGATGTGGGACAAATTTTCCTGCCAACCATAAAAAGAATAGCTCCCATCATGTACTTCTAACCTCTTAGATCTAGTGCCAGACCAAACCCCATTGTGCAATATGAGCCACTATAGAATTGAATGCTTAATGTTGACTTGAAAGGCCCAAATTTAAAAGTCTATATCTCCATATACTAGTATACCATTGAAGCTTCCATTTGTGATTGACTTTGTGGGTAATTGTTGTAACATCAAGCTTACACTATGCTTGAGGTGGATTTGATCTACATCAAAAGCCATCGCTTGGATTACATCAAAAGAATATCCGTTGGAGAGTTCTTTTACTTATGCTCACTTATTGTATTCCTTTAAAAGATTTTTCATGGATCATTTACCATTTTAAAGTCCTAGAGCTTTACACATTTGAAAGTACAAAAGGAGAGCTAAAATTCCATAGATTTGAGGTTTTTAAGTTGCAAAAAATGAATCAATCAATCACCTAAAAGTAGATCAAACTAGATCTTCACTTTTTCTAGATTGTATGAAAGTGAATTGATTCCCTCCAAGAACCTTTATGGCCTTCGTTTGAATTCAAAATCCACTTATCGAGGTTCTGGAGCACTTCAAAAGTCGGTATAAAGACTTCAAATCACTTGTGCATTACATGGAAGCAATATACACACACTTGTGGTCATCATTGTCTTTCTCCTTCATTTTTCTACATTATTTTCTTCAACAATAGTAAGCTTCCACACGCTACTGCTCTCTCTACAGAGCTCGAAATTGGATGAAAAGGATTCATTTGAAAGATGTTAGTGTCAAGTTTATGTGTATAAAGATCATAGTTGGGTTGTAAAATAAACATATTAGAAAAACATGAGTACGTTTTTATGAATGACTTTCAATTCTTATCATACATGTATATGTACATACATTTATTCAATTCTTCATACATACATGCACATGTACACACTCCTCATGCATACATCTCTCATGCACACATGCAAACACATTTATCATACTCTTACGTACACATGTCTCACTCATATTTATCATGCACATGCACACATCACCTATATACATGCACACACACATCCTATTCATGCATACATCTTACATACATGCACATGCATGCTCTCACTTGTCTCATGCATACATGCACACATCACTCTGATGTATACATGCACACATACATTCTCACATGCATACATACACTCTCACATGCATACATTTATGCACATGCATGCACTCCTCTTATTCATATGCACTTATTTCCCGTGCACATGCATTCATGTACAGTCATTCACATGCACGTTCACACTTAAACATGCATTCACAAATCTCATAGATATGCATAAAATCATAAATCTATGCATTTCAACTACATGCACACATCATTGACGTACACTTTCTCATATCCATGCACTCATACACATGCATACTCACTTGCATCTGTACACTCATGCACATGCTTTCATCATTCACAAACACTTTCTCATATGCATGCATTCATACACATGCATACTCAATTCTATATGTACACTCATGCACATATGCACATGCATACATCTCATATACACATGCATACATACATGCATATACTCTCATTCACTTATGCACATGCATTCTCATATTTTCATGCACATGCACAATGTCATGCATTTATGTACTCTCATCAATCTCATGCATGCACACATTCACCGACACATGCATGCACACATATACTCTCATATGCATGTATACACATTCACTCACTTATGCACATGCTTACATGCACATGCAAACATCACTCATGCATACATACACACATCTTATATGCATGCTCATGAATTCTCACATCATTGATATGCATATGCACATCTCTACTTCATACATGCATACATTCTTACTTTACTCATAATCATGCATTAACTCATGCACATGCATATTTACTTAATTCTTTATCTCTCTCGCTCTCTCTCATTCAACCTCTCTCTCTCTCTCTCTCTCTCTCTTTCATCCTCATTCTCTCTCTTTTTCATCTCTCTCTCTTTCATCCTCATTCTCTCTCTTTTTCGTCTCTCTCTCTCTCTCATTTAGTGTCTCTCTTTGTGCGATGTGCACTTGTAGCTAAGTCTGTGCAATAACTCTCTTTTCACTTCTCTCTCTCTATCTATGTATCTCTTGCTCTCTCCTCTTGCACTTGTAAGCTATTGGGAGGGATCGTCTAGAAGCTGTCAGAGTAGGGAAACAGAATTACTCTCTCTTAGTCGGCGTCCAATTCATAGCAGCCTAAAGGCTTTAAGATTTGTTCTCTCTCTCTCTCTTCATCGTATGCACTAGGTCTCTTCATGATGTCCTCTACCCTGAAGTCTCTCTCTCTCTCTAATGCCCACGTTGCTTTTGTTGCATGCATGCGCAGTCAGCTAGTTGATCATCTCCAACAGCCGAGGGCTGTGGGGGGGAGGGGGGAAGAAAAACCACCTACAGAGACTCTCTCTCTCTCTCTAACTCTTTTGCACCATCATCCCGAGCATTCAAAAGTTTAGCAGCATAGCCCGGAGATGGAGAGAGAAGAGAAGAAGAAGCAATCTAAAGGTGAAAGGGGGGCAAAGAATAACTACCTGTAAAAAAACATATTATAATATATATATATATATATATATATATATATATATATATATATATATATATATATATATATATATATATATATCACACAACAATACATGATATATATATATATATATATATATATATATATATATATATATATATATATATATATATATATATATATATATATATATATATCATGTATTGTTGTGTGTGCACGCATATGCATCTTAAAAAAAAAAACTAAAAAAAAATATATATATATATATATATATATATATATATATATATATATATATATATATATATATATATATATATATATATATATATATATATATATATTAAGATGCATATGCGTGCACACACAACAATACATGCATGCACACTAGCACTTGCCTTCTCATGCATCCACACACGTCACTTAGTTCATTTACACTAGACACTCTTCACGGACACAACATTGACACAAACTAACACACCTCACTCACTTCACGTATTAACACAACATGAGTTCATTAATACACATACTTACTTAGCACATATACGCACATATTACACGAATAATTTTTCTTTTAATTTGATTTTATTTTTTTCTTTTGATTGATATTATTTATTAATCAAGTTTATTATATAAAACATATATTAACGCACAATCATATACTTCTAATTTTTCATTAGTTATATACACACATATAATAATAATAATAATAATAATAATAATAATAACTCATATAATCCCTTTAGGACACACACATCAATACTAAAACTCTACTTCTTTTAAAGAACAAGGTAACAAAAGTTGCACATGATACGTACTTAATGATTTATAATTCTGATTTAAGTCATGCTTGAACGTCTTATACCTTCTGAATTAGTGTAGGCTAAGATGATCACACACAAATGGGTATGAAGCTTATGTTAAAGTTGATGATATTTGCTTTCACGATGCACATCCACAATTCAAAGTAAAAATTCATCAAATGCACTCCAAAGGGTAAAAATAAAAAGGTTAAGGAAAGTCACATCATCAATACTTATAGTCAATATAGTCAAGAAGGGAAATTCAATTAGAGATTCTTGCCCAATGCACTTCTCTATCATCTTCAACTTGAAAATACTCAAGAGAGAGTTTAGGCAAATCAAAAGCTCATATATAACATATCTTTAGCAATTTTAAAGTTCACTAATTTATAATAATTTTTTTTCCTGTGTGTCAATCGGAGGGATGAAATCCTTCTGACAGCGCATTCCGGAAAAATACGAGGTACCACTGTTGAGTGCGAGGTTCATTTCAAAAGCATATTTTGCTTATTCCTTGTACTCTTGTGCATTCTATACACTGAACCCTATATGTATCACTCCTCCAAAAGGATTGTTTCTAATTGTAATCACGCTGGTCGCTATAAGCCATTGAAGTTGATTGTCTGATCCAAAGATGGTAAGTTTTTGAGCTAGTAAATGTGCAAACCTATCTGTTTTGCATGGAATATTTCTCCTTGATGCTCCAAAGTACATAGTACATTTTATTGCACTTATCACATGCATATAAGGTCTATTTGAGTCTCCATAAGCTTAAGGGCTAGTCTTGTTCTGGTTGGCTGGACCAAAGTTTGTTGCTTCACAACTCACTTTTCTACCTCCTACAAGCTTCTCCAAGTTCTTTCAATGGTATTAGAGCTAGATCAAGATTGGTGGTAGCTTTCCCTCAATGATTGAGAAGCTTGAGCGACACAACCATTTTGCTTGGCAAATCATAATGGAGGCCTATTTTCAAGGTAGAAATCTTTATGGAATTGTCGTCGGTGATGAAGCTATGCCTATTCCAAGATCCAAAGGAGGACCTACACAAGAGGAGGTAGATAATCTCACACTTTGGTGTGCAAGGGATGCTCAAGCAAGGTCGTACATACAAAATCGATCTCCGACTTTTGATTACCACATATTAGAGGATGCAAAACCCTCAAGAGACTGGGGATGCCCTCAAGACATCTCTCCAATTGCAAAGATCACTAAAATCAAAACATTGATAAATGTAGCTACTACAAGAAATTGGAGACTTCTCCAAGTTGATGTAAAAATGCATTTTTGAATGGTTGAATAAGTGAAGAGGTATACATGTCACAACCTCTAGGTTTTGAAAATGCTAATCATGCATCTTATGTTTGCAGACTTAAGAAAGCATTTTATGGATCAAAACAAGCTCCTAGAGCTTGGAATTATAGGTTAGTTACATACCTTCAAGATCAAGGGTTCAAACCTAGCAACTCAGATCCTTCTCTATTCATCAAAAGGGATCACAATGAGGTTATCTATCTATGTGTATATTTTGATGATATTATTGTGACAGGTGATGATTTGAATGGCATTCAAAGGATCAAGAGACACATGCAAGAGGAGTTCAAAGTCAGTGACTTAGATGAGCTCACATATTTCCTAGGTATGCACGTGATATACACAGATGAAGGAATGTATTTGACTCATAAGAGATACATTCAAGATCTACTTCTTAAGTTCAAAATGGAGAATAATAAACCTACAGGTACACCTTTGGAGATGAATCATAAAATTAGTGGTTATGAAGGTGACAAAATTGAAGACATTAAAGAATATCAAAGCTTGGTAGATATCTTGATATATGCTACTCATACAAGAGCAGACATCTCATATAGCGTAGGAGTGTGGAGAAAATTCATGCACTGTCCAAGAAGAGCACACATGGATGCAGCTAAAAGAGTACTTGAGTATCTCAAAGATGCAGATTGGACAGGAGCTAAAGATGATAGAAGAAGTACCTCTAGCTAGTTAGCATTTGGAGGTTCAAAGCTAGTGTCATGGAGTTCCAGGAAGCAACCAACAGTTGCGTTATCCTCAACTGAAGCAGAGTATAGAGGCTTGACCATAGCAACTCAAGAGGCAATATAGTTAAAAACATTATATATAGATTTTGGACTTATGAGTTTTAAATCTCACATATTTGGAGATAATGTAAGGTCCATGGATCTAGCAGCAAACCGTATTTTCCATCCAAGAACTAAACACATAGAGCTTCATCACCACTTCATGAAGGAGAATCTCATGGCAAAGGAGATTGACATTTCTTTTGTTCCAACTGAAAAGCAAGTAGCAGATATGATGAAGAAGGCACTTGATGGAATAAAGCTTTGCATATTTAAATCAATGGTAGGTATGCAATGCAACCCATTAGAGAATGAAGACTCAAGCATACTTTAGCTTGAGGGGGAGCTATTGGAACATCAAGCTTACACTTTGCTTGAGGTGGATTTGATCAACATCAAAAGCTATTGCTTGGATTACACTTAAAGAATATCTATTGGAGATTTCTTTTACTTATGCTCACTTATTGTATTTCTTTTTAAAGCTTTTTCATAGATCTTTTACCATTATAAAAGCCTAGAGCTTTACCTATGCAAAAGTACAAAAAGAGAGCCAAAATTCCACGAATTTGAGGTGGTTGATTTGCAATCAATGAATCAATCAATCACCTTAAAGTAGATCATACTAGATCTTCACTTTTCCTAGATTGTAGGAAAGTGAATTGATTCCCTCCAATAACCTTTACGACCTTCATTTGAATTCAAAATCCACTTGTAGAAGTCGTGGAGCACTTCAAAAGTCTATATAAATACTTTAAATCACTTTTACATTACATTGAAGCAATATACACGCAAGTGCCATCATTGTCTTGCTCCTTCATTTTTCTTCATCATCTTCTTCAACAATAGTTTGTAGAGGTTGCTTCTCTCTCTATAGAGCTCCAAATTGGATGAAATGGGACTCATTGGAAAGGTATTAGTGTCTAGTTTATGTCTATTAATTTCAAGCATTTGTTTCAGTAGATTGGGAGAAATTTCAGTTTTTCTATCTCGGGGTCTATCTCTATGCATTCCTAAACAGTAGGAGGTACTATTGTTGAGTGTCAGGTTCATTCCAAAAGCATATTTTGCTTCCTTGTATTGTTGTGAATTCTATAAACTCAACCCTATTTGTATCACTCCTCCAAAATTATGTTTTCTAACTCTAATCATGCTGGTCACTATAAGCATTTGAAGTTGATTGTCTCATCCAAAGATAGTAAGTTTTTTGAGCTGGTCAATGTGCAAACCAATCTGTTTTGTATCGACTCTTTCTCCTTGATTCTCCGAAGTACATAGTGCATTTTATTGCACTTATCACATTCCTATAAGGTCTATTTGAGTTTCCATAAGCTTAAGGGATGGTCTTGTACCAGTTGCCTGGACCAAATTTCATCGCTTTGCAACTCAGTTTTGTACCTCCTACAAGCTTCTCCAAGTTTTTTCATAATATTGGTCACAAAACCTTTCCACATAGAATTTGCAACCATTTGGAGATTTAAATGTTGAACTTTTCACTCATCAACTTTCAAGGACAACAAGTGCTTTTATCTAAGCACCACCTAGATGCAAGAAGAGGATAAAGGAATTTGATTATTGCAATGACCATTAGAAATGACCTCACCTTTTTGGAGAAACTGATTCTGGTCCCTAATCCCATGCTTAAAACACTTGTGTTCCCTGATGGTTTGTTGTCTATTGTTCCATAAGGCCAACCCATGATAGGCGATTTCTACAAGAAGAATTTAATAATGGAGGTGAAATCTTTATGAGGACCATAAAGGCTTTTAACCTTCATCCAAGCCTTCTAGAATCTACAAAAAAAGACACTTCCTACAAGATAAAAATGTTGAGGAGACACCACTGTGTCCCACAAGTGGTTGTTGACCCAAGCCTTATACCCTTTAACATAAAACATATGCATATTTCTTTTCAGTAAAGCAGCCCAAATGTCTGAGGATTGCAAAATTCTAAGAATCTATTTTGTAGAGAGGTTGTCTGGCATCTTAACAAGGTTTGTGATTCCTAGACCACCTTTATACTTGTGCAAACAACAAATATCCCAAGAAACTTTAGTGTTTTTATTGACATGTTCATTTCCTTCCCATAAAAACCTTCTTGCCAAAGTGGTTGCAAGTTTCAATTGGTTTTTTTAAGGCATCCAACATGACAAAAAAAATGTGATACATGGCAATAGATAATTCTTAAGAATAAAAGTCCCATGAGCCTAGGAAGATGAGAGTCATACCACTTGAATACTATTTTCCTTAATTTATCCAAGATCCCATCCCATCTTTGTTGGAATGAAACGTTCAAGCCCATGGGAATCCCTAGTAACTTGAATACAACCTGTTATTGTTACATTTTTGACAACCAGCATGAGACTAAGTCTCCTAGTTCGGGAAGAGGTAATGATCTTGTGGGTAGATTTACAGCAAGTAATGGGTCTCCAATTGATATCCTCTTTATTCCATTTTTTGTGGATGAGTATAATTACTCTAGTGTTAATATGCATAGGAAGAGTACCTTTACTAGTAGCCTCAAACCAGATCAAGAGAAAATAAAGAGTCAATAAGTCCTTTAGTTCTAAGAAAAAATTCATTAGCAATCCCATCAATACCGAGATATTTATAGGGTTTCAATCTACTAATGGTTTCTTTAACCTCATCGATAGTGAGGGGTAGGTCAAGGACTGAAGCCAAGCTCAGAGGGATCACATTCATCCTCTTTAAGGCAATAGAGGCTCTGTCTCTCTAGATGTCCTCCCCTACTTGGGAGAACTGGAGAAAACATCAATAAAGAAGCACAAAACCTCCTATAAACTCTCCTCCATGTTGATAGTAGTCCCTTAATTTCTCTTAGAGAGCAAGGGTATGTAGTCCTTAATTTTCTTTTATTCATCAAGTTGTACATACACTTGATAGGTCTCTCCAACTTCCCAAACCAAAATTCTACTGAAGAATCAAGAGACATACTAGCCTCAAGATATTTCTCATATTTTAATTTGCACTGAAAGTCAATTAGGGATTTAGAGGGAAATTTATCATCTTGAGTTTCTAAGGCAGCAACGATCTTTTCCCTTCTTCTAGCTCTGATGTCTTTAGAGAGCTTCCTGCAAAAGTGAACAAATTTTGTATCTCTCTAATAGCACACTCCAAACTTTCGAAAGGGAAGAGCCCTTGGAGAAGTGCCAAGCTATGCTATCCTTGATTTTGCTAAAAAAAGCTAGGGGTTTTAAGAAGTTTTGCATCAAGACGAGGCCATCCAAATTTATAAGAGGGGGATTGTTTTCTAAGGGTTAAAATAAGAGAATTATGGTCACAGATCAGGAGGGAAGGGTCAGTACTACACTTGGTTTCTCGAAATTCTTGAATGAACGACTTGTTCCCATAACACCTATCCAATCTAGCAGTTAGGGCATTATCTCCCAATTGGTTATTAGATCACATGAACCTAATACTCATAGAGATATCAACCAAGTCATGGTTGTTACACAATCTAAAATGAGATGATTTATCCAGGCCATTGATGCAGTTGCCTTTACTCCCAAGTCTATCATTAATATTCGTTAATATATTAAAGTCACCAATAAGAAGAATAAGTCTTGCAATGTTGTTAATATCCTCCCAACACTCTTTCTTAGCAAGGCTAACATTAGGAGCATACAAAGAAACCATAGTGATATCGGATGGTCTATCAAGCACAAGGGCAATCCACGGGTGATACTTACTTCCCAAAACATTCTTAGCACTATGTTGAATGCTATAAATGATACCAATCATAACTACTCCTTTTCCTTGAACATGCTTAGTGTAATACCATTTATGCATAGAGGACACAATTTTGAGATGAGTAAAAAGTCTAGAGCTACCAGCCTTAACTTCTTGTAAATAAATGAAATCATGGAAGAGATCAAGAATTTTATCACCAACACTCAATGCTTTTTCCTTTCAGATGATTAGATAATCCTTTAGTATTAAGAGACAAGATGTTAATCGAGTCCATAAAGATAGAAGGAGAAAGGAAAAAACACCACAACTTATATCTTGCTAGATTTAGTACGTTTGACCAAAGAGACTGAAGATCTGAGAACCTCTCTCCTTTTAGGTTTTCTTGGAATTGACTTACTATTTGTTCCACTTTGTTATGCTGAGATTGCACAACCTCTTGGTTCCCATCTTCTTGGGCCATTTTTATCATGATTTCCTTGTTTTAAGAGTTCAAGTCTTTAGTGAAGGATTCAAAGAATTACCATTCCTAGGAGTAAGAAGCCCTTTACATTCAAATTTCCTATTTGTGAGATCTTTACATCCATTGTTCTCGTCTAAGGCATTTTCCTTAGAAGCATTTTAATTCTTAGAAGTTCGTACTTAAGAAACAATATTAGGGTGAATGTTTTCTTGATCTTGCTTATCCTATTGTTTATATGTCTCTCTTAGGCTCTTTTAAGGTTAATGAACCATACTCTCGCAACCTCTGAAACATCTATCAATCATTATGTGCCAATTCTTCTAATTCACTCACAACCTCTTCACACTCGGCAAAGCCCCCGCATGCCTTGCAACCACGTCATGGAATGTTGAGTGTATATATTTTTGACCCTTCCCCTTCTACACCAATGCATTTTGGACGTATTTTTAACATATAGACCATATATTCTTCCATCTCCCTATGTTATACATGTCCGGAAGAATGTCAAAGGTTTTCATTGTTCCACCTGAAACAACAGAATTTTAAGTTCAAGAGCTCCATTGTGAAATGACCCTTTCTTTCTCTTTGGTTGCTTTATCTACACACATCTACATACACAGACATCTACATTTTTTCATGCATGAATGTAAAGAAAAGAATTTGTAAATTTATAGATATGCACACAAGAAAAAATGCACATGCATGAAAAAACACACATACACACACACGCACACGCACACACACACACACACACACATATATATATAATGTGTATATATATATATGTGTGTGTGCATGTGTATGTGTATTTGTATTTGTTTCCACACATTCATATCCACAAACAATGGATAGATATACATAAATAGATTCTTTCTTGTTATTATAAATGTTATATTACAAGGTCAATTACAACCTCAAGTGTATGAATGAGCAACAAAAATCATGCACTTTTATGAGAGAAAAGTGGAGTTCTTGTACAAGAATAAATAACTAAAATTTAACTAACTCTTGATAACAAAAGTTAGGATCACTTTTAGATGTAAGTGTACCTCAATCCACTCAGTTATTGCAAGGGACGCATCACGATGGGTTTCCCTTTAAGAAAACTTCAAAACCATCCTGTCATAGTAGAAAACTAAGCTATGTACAACACGCATGGTACTCTACATAGAGGTTCAAAAATACACATAAAGTAAATAGTACACAAAGACCCCAAACATAGATTTCCTATGTTTCACAAATGCAATAAAACCTATAGTCTTTGTTTGTCTAGACCACTATATATGTTATCAATGAACATATGCAAAAGTGCCTGAGAGCGATATAACCTTTCACATGTATGCTAATGGTAACCAGTAAAGAACATATGGCAAAAGTGAAACATGGGAGAAATAAAAAGAACGATAAAGGAGACTAGAGTGTAACTATACAAATTATACCTCCCACCTCATGGGCATGTTACACATTATGCAAGTAAGTTTTCAAGATCATGAATAAACTAATCCTGATCAAATGACAATAGTGTCAAAAGCTATCATGCGGTACCACTATATGAACCTTCTAAGAATAATGTGCAAACCATATGCAACATTATTTCAAGTATGAACCTTCTAAGAATAATGTGCTCATCGACTAAGGAATCTCTAATAGAGTGATAAATCTCCCAAATGTGCTTGGTCTTTGCATGATGGAACAAATTCTTATCCAAAGAAATAGCACTCTGACTATCATTAAGCAAACATGGTACATGCTCAAATAGACCCATATCACAAGCAAGAACAAAAAATGAACAATGGTTCCTTACATGTGTCACAAAATATAACATTCTTTTCTTCTATAGTGAAAACAACTATCCATTCTTGAAGAAAATATCTCCAAGGGATAGCACTTACAACAAAGTGAAAAATGTTCCTTGATGTATACTTTGCCTATCTACACAACCAACATAATCATAATCTATGTAACCAATAATGGATGCCTCTCCCTCTATCAAAGCATAGACACTTGTCCTTAGTGCCACTTAGATATCTCAAAATCATCTTGATTACTTCCCAATGCTTCTTTCCAAGAGTAGAGATAACTGCTCACAACTCCCACTCCAAATGCAATGTCTAGTCCTATAGCTACCATAACATACATGAGAGTAAAAATAATAGAATGATAAGGAATTCTACTCATATATTCCTTTCCCTCATCTATTTTTGGGAAATCATCCTTGCTCAACTTCACATATTTAGGTAAAGTTGTACTCAATGCCTTTCCACTCTACATATAGAAATTTTGAAGTTCATCGGATATATACTCACTTTGAGACAAATATATGCATTTTTTATCCTATTATAAGCAATGTGCATGTCAAAAATATGTTACGTATTCCCCAAACCCATCATATCAAATGTGTCACTCAACCTCTTCTTGAGAAGTGATAAGTCGTTAGAGGACTTCCTAGCAATCAACATATCTTTGACATAAAGTATCAAGCATATGAAACTACCATATGAGCATCTCTTAATGTATAAAAATTGATCCTCATTGCTTGAAGAATAGGGTGTTGAAGCCATTAGAAAAGAATTATAGTACATATGATAAGGGATTATTAGAAGTTGTGCATGCTCTATGCATTTGGAAATACTACCTTATGGGATCTTAGGTATGAATAAAAATTGATCAATAGGCTATTAGACATTTATTAAATCAGCCTTTAATTTCTGATTGATGCCTTAAATGGGCTTCATTCATCCAAAATTTCCAAACCATGATCCAATATCAACTTGGGAAAGCTAATGTTGTTGCAGATGCTCTTAGTCATTTTTCTTCACATTCTATTGTTCTCCATAATATTTGTGCCATCCAAATAGATTCCTTTCAAGAATAATAGATTCCACTTATGCATCTGATTTGTATTTCTCACATGCATGGCATGACTTCAACAATTGTGCATGTTGGTGCATTTCAAGCCTTCACACTTGGCTTGGAACCTTGGAAGATTTTGTTTGGAACCCTTGAAAGATATCACTATGTGAAGCTAGAACCATAGGAACCCATACCTATGATTTGTTATCTTTTTACTCATTGTAAAAGTCTATATGACTTGGCATTTACATGTAATCACTGTAATCACTTACCTACTTGATTGTATTCGTGGAAAAGTGGATGGTTTAGTAGAGAGAATATCTCCCTACTTTTAGAGGAGTGATTGAAGGGAGCCAAGAATTCAAATTTGAATTCAAACTATCACTCATTCTTATATAAGTTGTACTTGAAAAGTCACGGGTGTCCTTCATTATTCCCGAGGCTAATATTCCTGATTATAGAGTGTGTGAGTGCTACACCATAGCCTACACATCTCCAACTCATTAGGCTACATCTATCAAGCAAATGAGATTGTACATTCATGTGAACTAATAGAAAGATTTACATTCATCATCTCTGTTGTCTCTGAGTTATCATCTTTAAGTCTGTCAACTTCAAAGGAGCATATCTCAGGATCTACTGAACCAAATCAAGTGATTAAAATCACATTGGAACCAGCTCCAAGTCTACTATAGACCTACAAAGTTTCAAATCAATTGGATCAGCCATCGCGGAGAAATCTCGCTCGAAGTGCACACTGGTCTGTGTCTGCAGAGTTCCTAAAAAGTCGGGGGTACATATTATTTTGCTAAAGTGATTTCTCAGTGAGTAGTTTATCATTTCTTCTCATTCCACTTGCAAATGGTAGCTTGTTAAGCTAATTTAATATCTCCAGAAGGACTTAGATCATATGTTAGTGTGCTGGTCACACTGAATGAAAGACTGAGCAGGTGTCACTACAGAAATAGAAAGTTTTTTCTTGATTTTTGAAGTGCCAAGTTATCTGTTTTGATTTGGTCATTACACATATCATTTGCAAAGTACATATATGCTTTCGTGGTATCATTTGGAAGCTCAAGGTGTGTACTAAGCATTTCTGGAATCAAAGGAGGGCTTGTGTGAAGCAGGTATAGCAGCACCAACTCAATCTCTTGAGTGCATCCTACCATCACTCCCAACAGTGGTATCAGAGCAAATAAGGTAAACATGGGAGATGGATTTCCTTCATTCATTGACAAATTGGACAGGAACAACTACCAAGCTTGGTCTCTAAGGATGAAGACCTATCTACAAGGAAGGAGCTTATTTTGATACATATCAGGAGATGAGGAATTGCCCTCATTCAAAACTAGAGGACTACCCACAAAGGATGAACATGAAAGACTCAACCAATGGTGTGCAAAGGATGCTTTGGCAAGGTCTTACCTTCTTAACTCTATATCTGACTTTCTTTTACATCATGTAAGGAACTGTAAGACTTCCCAAGAGACTTGGGAAACCTTGTCAACATACTTCTCTTCCAACACAAGGGCTAGGAAGAATCAACTGTGGATTGAATTCACAACCCTCAGGAAGCAGCCCAAGCAATCAGTCTCAGAGTATGTGACAAAGATTAAAGATGTGGCAGACCAATTAGCAAGCATTGGAGAGGAGATTGAAGAGGAACAAATAGTCAGGCAAGTAACAAATGGACTCAAGGCAGATGATAAGTGGGAAAGTTTCACCACTGCAATGGACCTCTATATGGACATGCATACCCCAGATCTCACAACACTCATGGGCCAACTATTCACACATGAAGCAAAGTTTACAAAGGCATGAGATCAATCAAAAGGTAACAACCCCTCTGCTCTCTATACTGATAAGAAAGTTAAGGATAAAGGTAAAGGGAAGAAACAGGATGAAGAAGGTTCTACCTCTCAAGCTAATTATGCAGGGAGAGGTAGATCATCTAGAGGAAGAGGTAGAGGAGGTAAGTCAGGTAGGGGGAGACCCTACAACTCATCACCATGCAACATTTGTGGATTGTCCAATCATACCATAGATGAATGCTACAAGAACTACAAGAATCAGAGAGGAAGAGGCTACTCAAGAGGTGGATACTCTCAAGGGAGAGGCAGGTTCAACCAACACCAAAGCTACAATGGATACAAAAATCAATACAACAACAATTACAACCACAACCACAATAGTAACTACCAAGGTGGATTCAGAAGTAGAAGGGATTACAACAATTACACAGAGGAGCAAGATGACTCCCTATTGATCATGAATATGACCTCCAAGGCAGGTACAAATGATGATCATTTATTTTATATTGACTCAGGATGTTCTAACCATGTAGCTGGAAATGTGGCATTACTCTCTGATTTGGAAGAACCCAAGGGCAAACATCAGGTACAGACAGGTGATGATACTAAACATTCTGTTAAAGACATGTGATGGTAACCAAAACCTATTCAGCAGGGTACTCTATGTACCAACCATCACCAAGAATCTAATGAGTGTTGGCCAGATTGTGGAGAAAGGTTTGCAAGTCAAATTTTCACAACATGGAGCATATGTGGAGGACCCAAGACATGGATTCAGAAGGATAGCCAAGGGAGAAAAATCAGGTAGATTGTTTACTTTTGAGCTAGAAGACACCAAGAACATTGCTTTGTATAATTACAAGGATCAAACACTTTCAGAGTTAGAGATATGGCACAAGAGGTTAGGTCACATAGGTGAAAGAACCCTAAAGCAAATGTGCAGGGATCAATGTGTGCTTGGAATACCTAATGTATCCAAGCAACACATGATTTATAAGTGTGGAGCATGTCAGTTTGGTAAGTCTCACAGGTTGCCCTATTCAAGGAAAGGTTTCATGCATGAAGACTACCTAGACTTGGTACACACAGATGTTTGGGGACCTAGCAAGGACCCTTCCATTTCAGGTTCAAGGTATTATGTGTCCTTCATTGATGACTATAGCAGGTGGACCATTTTATACTTTATGAAACATAAAGATGAAGTGTTTAATTGTTTCAAGAGGTATCTTGCACTTGTTGAAAACCAAACAGGAAGAAGCTTGAAGAGGCTAAGGTCAGATGGTGGAGGAGAGTATTTCTCCAATGAGTTTGAAGATTTCTTGCAGGAAAGAGGCATCAAAAGGGAAATCACTACAAGGTACTCACCTGAACAAAATGGGGTAGCTGAAAGAAGGAATAGACTCATTGTAGAAACAGCTAGGTCTATGCTTAATGAAAAGAAGTTGCCTAATTATCTTTGGGCAGAGAGTGTATCTACTGCCACCTATCTTATTAATAGGTTGCCATCCAAATCACTTGATGGCATGACACCTTATGAAGCTTGGCATGGTAAGAGACCATCTCTGGATCATTGTAAAATCTTTGGTTGTGTAGCATATGTGCATATTCCCTCACAGGTAAGGGGAAAGCTAGACCCTAAAGCTGAAAAATGTATCTTCATTGGTTATGATTTGAACCAAAAGGGATACAGATTCTACAACCCAACAAACAAAGGCTTCAAGGTAAGCAGAGATGTCATCTTTGATGAGAATGATTCATGGTATGAGAATGAATGCAGGAAGGTTAGTCTACCCTATGATATGGAAGAAGATTTCCCAAAGCTCACCAAGGAGGAACCAATCCAGAAAGATGAATCAAGCTCAGATGATGATGATACAATAAATCTTGAAGAATTCAAGGCATGGAAGTCCAAAGGAAAGATGAAGATGAAGAAGCTAGAGGATACACCAGAATCCTCAACTCAAGCAATGAGAAGATCTCAGAGAGAAAAAAAGAAACCAATCAGATTTGGGTATGACACATCACTTGTAACTAAACATTCTGTATATCTTGCAAAGGATTTGTTGAATGAAGAACCAGGTACCTTTGAAGAAGCAATCACCAAACCAGAATGGAAAGAAGCTATGGATGAAGAAATGGAAGCTCTCAAGGAGAGTGATACTTGGGACTTGGTACCCAAGAAGGACTCCATGAAGGTGATAGGATCTAGATGGATCTACAAGCTAAAGAGGAATTCTGATGGAACAATAAACAGGTACAAAGCTAGGTTGGTAGCCAAGGGTTTTGCACAAACCCAAGGCATTGATTATGAAGAGACATTTTCTCCTGTGGCTAAGATGCCAACTATCAGAATATTGGTGAGTGTAGCTGCATCCAAAAATTGGAACATGTACCAATTAGATGTCAAGAATGCTTTCTTGAATGGATGGATATCTGAAGAAGTCTACATGTCACAACCACCTGGCTATGAAGACCCCAAGAAGGTAAATTATGTTTGTAAATTGAAGAAGGCTCTATATGGTTTGAAGCAGGCACCTAGAGCATGGAATTACAGGTTGACAACCTACCTCCAAGACCAAGGATTTGTGATGAGTAAAGCAGACACTTCTCTATTCATAAAGAGAAGTAGTACAGAGGTAATCTACTTGTGTGTTTATGTTGATGACATCATCATTACAGGCAATGATGTCAATGGGATTAGACACATCAAAGGACAGATGATGAAAGAGTTCAAGATCAATGACCTTGGATCATTGAAATACTTCTTAGGTCTTGAGTTAGTCTACACCAACTCAGGTATATATATCACTCAAAAGAAGTATGTACAGGATATGGTCAAGAAGTTTGGCTTGCAGGATGCTAAAGTCTCAACTACTCCAATGGAGGTCAACCTAAAGCTTAGTGCTCATGAAGGGGAAGAAATACAAGACATCACAGGATATCAAAGTATGGTTGGTAGTTTGAATTATGCTACCTTGACCAGAATTGACATAGCATATGGAGTTAGTGTGCTTAGTCAATTCATGCATAAACCAAGGGTACCTCACCTAAAGGCAGCAAAAAGGATCTTGAAGTATTTGAAGGGAACTCAGAACCATGGTTTGTACTTTCCTTATACATTAGATATTGACATTAAAGTATATTCAGATGCAGATTGGGCAGGATGCAAGGATGATAGGAGGAGCACATCAGGATACATTTGTTTTGTAGGAGATAAACCTATTTCTTGGTCAGCCAAGAAACAACCTACGGTGGCATTGTCATCCACTGAAGCAGAGTATAGAGGGCTTGCCAATGCTACTCAAGAAGCTATCTGGTTGAAGCTTCTATATACAGAGTTAGGTCTATACACTAGACCTCCAATTATCTTTGGAGATAACACTAGCTCTCTTCACCTTGCAGCTAATCCAATATATCATGCCAGAACCAAACACATAGAGGTTCACTACCACTATGTGAGAGAGAAGTTGCTTAGTAAAGACATTCAATTGACTTATGTGTCTACCAATATGCAATGTGCAAATTTACTCACTAAAGCATTGGATGGAAACAAGCTATGCAGATTCAAATCCATGATTGGATTGCAGGAAATAATTGAAGATTAAAGATGAAGACTTAAGCCAAAGTGCTTGGCTTGAGGGGGAGCTGTTGGTGCATTTCAAGCCTTCACACTTGGCTTGGAACCTTGGAAGATTTTGTTTGGAACCCTTGAAAGATATCACTATGTGAAGCTAGAACCATAGGAACCCATACCTATGACTTGTTATCTTTTTACTCATTGTAAAAGTCTATATGACTTGGCATTTACATGTAATCACTGTAATCACTTACCTACTTGATTGTATTCGTGGAAAAGTGGATGGTTTAGTAGAGAGAATATCTCCCTACTTTTAGAGGAGTGATTGAAGGGAGCCAAGAATTCAAATTTGAATTCAAACTATCACTCATTCTTATATAAGTTGTACTTGAAAAGTCGCGGGTGTCCTTCATTATTCCCAAGGCTAATATTCCTGATTATAGAGTGTGTGAGTGCTACACCATAGCCTACACATCTCCAACTCATTAGGCTACATCTATCAAGCAAATGAGATTGTACATTCATGTGAACTAATAGAAAGATTTACATTCATCATCTCTGTTGTCTCTGAGTTATCATCTTCAAGTCTGTCAACTTCAAAGGAGCATATCTCAGGCTCTACTGAACCAAATCAAGTGATTAAAAGCACATTGGAACCATCTCTAAGTCTACTATACACCTACAAAGTCTCAAATCAATTGGATCAGCCATCTCGGAGAAATCGCGCTCGAAGTGCACACTAGTATGTGTCTGCAGAGTTCCTAAAAAGTCGGGGGTACATATTATTTTGCTAAGGTGATTTCTCAGTGAGTAGTTTATCATTTCTTCTCATTCCACTTGCAAATGGTAGCTTGTTAAGCTAATTTAATATGTCCAGAAGGAATTAGATCAATTGTTAGTGTGCTGGTCACACTGAGTGAAAGACTGAGCAGGTGTCACTACAGAAATAGAAAGTTTTTTCTTGATTTTTGAAGTGCCAAGTTATCTGTTTTGATTTGGTCATTACACATATCATTTGCAAAGTACATATATGCTTTCTTGGTATCATTTGGAAGCTCAAGGTGTGTACTAAGCATTTCTGGAATCAAAGGAGGGCTGGTGTGAAGCAGGTATAGCAGCACCAACTCAATCTCTTGAGTGCATCCTACCATCACTCCCAACAGTGCACCTTTAACTGATGAACATTATACTTTTCATCATGGTTTACTTTATTTTCAACATAGATTATGCATTACACAAGATTTTAAAGATTTTTTTAATAAAACAAATGCATGAACCATCTTGCATGGGACATAGAGGGATATAGAGCACCACTTCTGCTTGCAAAGATTTCTTCTTTTGGCCCCATATGGAAAGATATATCTCATAGTATGTTTCTCAATGCATTATATGCCAACATGTAAAACGTCATCACAATAAAGCATTTGGATGATTAATCCCACTTCTCATTCTAAACAAACCATGGGAAAATATTTCTATGGATTTTATCACTAGTCTTCTTATCACTTCATCACATAACGATATGATTCAGATGATAGTTGATTATTTGAGTAAATATGCATATTTCATTCCTTGTAGAAAAATTTTGTCTGCTCCTCAAGCTACCAAATTATTCATTAAATGCATTTTTCCACATCATGTTTTTCCTAAAGTAATGCTATCTGATCGTGATGTTCATTTCTGTTGGAAGAGATGGATGGATACCTCAGGAAAGTGAGGTGGTATTGCTAAAACCTGCTTTGTACGTGCCGTATTTCACTTCAGAGTTTGATAGTAGGCCCTTTTAGCTTGGAAATGCCACCAAGAAAGTACCTATGTACTTTGGAGATGATTCTTCAAACAATTGAATAAAAAAAATTACTCCATGAGTTGCAAGTGCCACAAATCTTGCTATTTTTGTCTAGACACCTGCTGGTTCTTTTGCTCAATGCTCATAGTACAGTAACAATTGCTTAAATTCCTTTTGAGGGAATTTAATTAGCTTATATAGCTAATGATTACAAGTGGAATCATCCAAAATAAAAAAACTACGCACTGAGAAATCTATTTAGCAATCTAAGGCTTACCCTCGACTTTTTAGGGACTGAGCAGTATTTGACCAGAGAGCAGTTCGATGCAGATTTCTCCCAATTGGCTAAAGCAAAAGCTTTGAAATTTGGATAGCATAAAATAAACTTTGATTTGGTTCCAAAAAGCTATAGCATGCAAAATTGTGGAGAGATCACAGAGATATGGTCATGCAAAGTTCATTGTTTTGAGTAGTCATAACAGAGAAGTAGAGAGAGATGATCAATGAAGTATATCTATTATGGCACATGATTTTACAAGATCGTTGGATGCCTAATGATAGTGGAATGAGTAAACTATGGTGTAGGCTACTCAACTCATGCAAATGCTCTATGGAAGATCTCTCAATGAGGCCACACAACCGCGACTTTTACAAGCTCCTTTTATAAGGATTCTCTTCAAATTTGAATTTGAATTTCAAATAAGGCTCCACCAAAAAAGTGATTCCTCTAAATGAGGAGATATTCTCCAGAAAAACAAAACTCATAGCTTGTACTTCTCCTAACTCCACGAATTTTTTGGCTTTACAAGATTCTTAATGATTTAACCATTTACAAATGGTAAATGATTCAATGTTACAAGCAATGATTCACATGCTTCATCAAGTGCTTGCACATTTTTCCTTCCATGCCTAGCCAAGTGTGAAGGCTTGAACATTTCAACCAATGGCTCCCCCTCAAGCCAAACATCTTGGCTTGCACATCTTCATGAATCTTCTTGAATCTCTTACAATCGAATCATGGTTTTAAATCTGCAAAGTTTAGTATCATCAAGTGCTTTGGTTAACGAATTTTCACATTGCATATTTATGGATACATATGCAAGTTGAATCTCCTTGCTCAATAGATTCTCTCTAACATAGTGATAGTGAACTTATATTTGCTTGGTTATTGCATGATAAATGTGATTGGCTGCAAGATGCAACAAACTTGTATTGTCACCATAGGTGAGTGAGTATGGTGTCCTAAATCTGAATATAGCAATCTAATGCAAATAGCTTCTTGTGTCGCATTGGCTAATCCCTTGTATTCAGCCTCTGTTGAAGATAGAGCAACAAATGGTTGCTTCTTGGAAGACCATGAAATAGGTTTATCACCTGCAAAAGAAAGATATCTAGAACTTCTTCTGTCATCCTTACAACCTGCCCAATCTGCATCTAAGTATAGCTTAATGTCCAAATGTGATGTGTATGGGAAGTAAAGACCTTGATTTTGAGTACCTTTGAGATGCTTCAAAATCCTTTTGGCCGCTTCCAAGTGAGGTGCTCTAGGTTTATGCATAAATTGACTTAGAACACTTACTCCATAAGATATGTCAATCCTTCTCAAGGTTGCATAGTTTAGACTCCCAAGTATGCTTTGATATCCTGCAATGTCTTCAATCAAATCACCTTCATGAGCACTCAATTTTTTATTTACCTCCATAGGGGTGCTCGCTACCTTTGTATTCTCCAAGTGGAACTTCTTCAACATGTCCTACACATATTTCTTTTGAGTGATATAAATTCCAAAAATTTTGTAGACTAACTCAAGTCCAAGAAAGTACTTCAAAAACCCTAGGTCACTGATTTTGAACTCCTACATCATTGGTTCTTGATTTGTTTGATGCCATTGGCATCACTACTTGTCAAAATGATGTCATCAACATATACACATAAGTATATCATTTTTGAGTTACTTCTCTTGATAAACAGAGAAGAATCTGCCTTGCTTATCATGAATCCTTGGTCTTGAAGATAGGTGGTTAACCTATGATTCCATGCCCTAAGTGCCTGCTTCAAACCATAAAGAGCTTTGTTCAATTTGCACACATAATTTACCTTGCTTGGGTCTTCATAGCCAGAAGGTTGAGCCATGTAGACCTCCTCTGAAATCGAGCCATTGAGAAAGACATTTTTCACATCTAATTGATACATATTCCAATTTCTAGATGCAGCTACACTAACCAATACTCTCATGGTTGCCATTTTAGCCACATGTGAAAAATTCTCTTTGTAATCAGCTCCTTCGGTTTGTGCAAAGACCTTAGCCACAGTTCTAGCTTTATACCTGTTCATGGATCCATCTGAGTTCCTCTTGATTTTGTAAATCCATCCAGAACCAATTACCTTCATTGATGCCTTCTTTAACATTCCATTATTCCATAAAGTATAACATGCCATTTCACAAGCAACTGACCTCAGTTGATAAGAAAATAATTAGACATGGATGAAAATAATAAGCAAATAGAGAAAGTGTTTTGTATGGAGAGAGAGAGAGAGAGGATATGTACATGCATACACATCTTTTTCTCTATCATCTCCCTTTTTCTCCCTTTCATTCTTTCTCTCCTCTCTCTCTCATTTCTTTCTTCTTCTCTCTAATCCAATTACTCATTTCCTTCTATTTGCAATTTTTTTTGTCTACAAACACATGTATACATGAACATATGTGCATACATCAACAAACCTGCATTTCTCCACATGCATTTTATGGAAGAAAAGTAGATATATCCTCTTGTTTATATGTCTCTCTTAGGGCCGTTTTAGGTTACTACGCCATGCTCTTGCCAACTCTGAGACATCTATCAATCATTATGTGCCCAAGTCTTCTAATTTAGTCCCAACCTCTTCACACTTGACAGAGCCCCCCCATGCCTTGCAAACACATCATGGAATGTTGGAGCATATGATTTTTTTCAACCCTCCCCCTTCTACACCCATGCATTTTGGATGTATTTTCAACATATAAACCTGATGTTTTCCCATCTCCCTATGTGAATACATGTCCAAGAGAATCTCAAAAGTTTTCATTGTTCCACTTGAAACAACATAATTTTAAGCCATTGTTCTTGAGCTCCATTGTGAAATGTACCTTTCTTTCTCCCTGGTTGCTTCATCTACACACATCTACATACAAACAAAGATCTACATTTTTTCATGCATGAATGAAAAGAAATGGAGCTCTAAATTTATAGATATGCACACAAGAAAAAATGCATATGCATTAAACGCACACACACACACAAACACACACACACACACACACATATATATATATATATATGTGTGTGTGTGTGTGTGTATATATATATATATGTGTGTGTGTGTGTGTGTATATATATATATATATATATATATATATATATATATATATATATATATATATATATATATATATATATATATATATATATATATATATATGTATGTATGTATGTATGTGTGTGTGTGTATGTGTGCATGTCTGTGTGTATATGTATGTGTGTGAATCTTTGTATCTATCTATGCGTATTTGTATTTGTTTGCACACATACACATGCAAAAACAAAGGATAGATATACAAAAATAGATTCTTTCTTTTTATCATATATGTTAGATTTCAAAGTCAATTACAACCTCAAGTGTGTGAATGAGCACAAAAAAGCATGCACTTTTATGAGAGAAAAATGGAGTTGTGGTACAAGAATAAAGTAACTAAAATTTAACCAACTCTTAATAATAAAATTTAGGATCACTTTTACATGGAATTGTAGCTCAATCAACCACCACAAGCTGCCTGAGTTGTTGCAAAAGACACACCATGATGGGTTTCCCTTAAAGACAACTTCACAACCATCCTCTCATACTAGAAAACCAAACATAGATTTCCTAGGTTGCACAAATGCTATTGAAACCTATAGTCTTTGGTTGGCCAAACAACTATATATTTTATCAATGAACACATGCAAAAGTTTCCGGTAGTGATTTGACCTTTCACATGTACATAACTAATAGTAACCAACAAAGGACAATATGGCCAAAGTCAAGTATGGGAGAAAGAAAAAGAATGACAAAGGAGACCTCATTGTAACTATAAAAATTATACCTCCCACCTCATGGGCATGTTACACATTGTACCAGTAAACCTTCAAGATCATGAAAAACATAATCCCCATAAAGTGACAATAGTTGCAAAATCTATCATGCGGTACTACTTTATTCAAACCATATGCAACATTATTTCGAATATGAACCTTCTAAGAATAATGTGCTCAACGGATAAGGAGTCTCTAAAGGAGTGATAACTCACCTAAATGTGCCTCGTCTTGCATGAGAGACCAGATCCTTATCCAAAGAAATATTGCTTTGACTATCATTGAGCAAACAAGGTACATGCTCAAATAGACCCATATCACAACCAAGAAGAGAAAAATGCCAATGCTTCCCTACATGCCTCACTAGCTAAAACATACTTTGGTTCTATAGTGGAAAGAACTATACATTCTTGAAGAAAAGATCTCCAAGGGATAGCACCTCTAACAAAGTGAAAAATGTACATTGATGTAGACTTTTTCTTGTCTAAACAACCAACATAATCATAATCTATGTAACCAATAATGGATGCATCTTCTCTATCCAAGCATAGAAAATTGTCTTTAGAGCCACTCAAATATCTCAAAAACGTCTTGATTGCTTTTGAATGCTTCTTTCCAAGAGTAGACTTGTAACTGCTCACAACTCCCACTGCAAATGCAATGTGTAGTCTCATAGCTACCACAACATACATGAGACTACAAATAGTAGAATGGTAAGGATTTTTGGTCATAAATTGCTTTTCTTCATCTATTTTTGCTAATTCACCCTTGCTCAACTTCACATGTGTAGGTAAAGTTATATTGAATGCCTTTCCACTCTATGTAGTTAACTTTTTATTCACTTTGAGACAAATATATGCATTTGTTACTGCTATTATGAGTAAGCTACATGTCAAAAATATATTTGGTCTCCCCCAAATCCATCATATCAAATGTGTCACTCATCTTCTTTTTGAGCAATGATAAGTCATTAGAGGACTTCCTAGCAATCAACATATCTTTCACATGAAGTATCAAGCATATGAAACTGCCATATGAGCATCTGTTAATGTAGAGAAAATGATCCCCATTTCTTCGAGAATAGTCTTGAGACTTCATAAAAGCATAAAACTTTTGGTACCATTGTTAAGGGGGTTGTTTAAGTCCATATAAGCTTTTCTTAAACTTATAACTAGATCCTCTTTTCCAAGAACTACATAATCCTTTGTTTGTTCCATACACATCTCATCTATAAGATATCATGAAAGAAAGCAATTTCCACACCCATTTGGACTAGCTCTAAATCCTCCATTGCAATGAATCAAGAAACATGCAACCTATAGTCATTTTCACTAGTGAAGAGAAGTTACAAAATGTGTTGCTTAAACACTTTGCAGTGAGTCATACTTTATACTATGGAGAAGCAATATCCATTGTAAATTTAAACTTATATACCCACATACATGGTAAATGTATCGAATCCCAAGTGGCATTCTTGTGAATAAAATCCAATTTAAATTCATGGAACCCTACCAATTGACATAAAACCTTTGTCTGCATAACCTGTTGTAGTAAGAAGGCTCAAAACCAAATGTCTCCATAAAAAAATTCAAACCTTGAACATATCTATCACGTGGATGCAAGAAACATGCAAAACAATAAACAATAACATTTGTAGACTGATTTAATTAGAAATTCTCTAAGACATCCATATCTGTAATATTCTTATGCATGCTAACTAGAGGACGAGTATTTTCAAACACCACTCTTCTGAGTTGAACCACCTCAAGGGGTTCCTTATGCATTTTAGACTCATTGAAAATGACATCACGATTGTGATCACTAATCATATTTTAGGATCCCCTAAGAGATATCAGAATTGATTATCTCAACCATATCCAAGAGAAATGCATTTCTTTGACTTATAGTCTAGTTTTATCATAAGATTCTTGGGTATATGTGATGGAGAGTGTTAATCTCCAAAAGAATAACCTACTCTTATGATTAGAGCACCTCTATACCAAGAGTAAGTCAAAATCTTCACCAAATTAGAGGTTCAATCTCCAAATTATCAAAAGTTGAAAAATTCTATGAAGAAGATAAAACATAGAAAGTCTGCTGCACAATTTCTTCTCATTGACCTATCAAACATGTAAAGTTTTCTATGAAATTTTGTATGGAGTGTCGCCTAGAAGTTGCACACCTCCTCCAAGTTAAATTTCTTCAAAAGGTTTAGTATAACTTGAGAAATCAACTTCACAAGTTACATATGTCTAAATTTGCACTTCTGAGAAGTCGATTTTGACACCCCTAACTTCTAACACATAGTTCTATCAATCTCGAACCCGTTTAAACAAATGCTTGTAGATACAGGTAGCTTACCTTCTAACTTAAAGATTAAGTGCTTGCTTGCACAAAACTTTAAACTGTGGAGTGAGAACTGACCAAAATATCAAGATCAAAATTTGCACCTGTTTCAGAGAACTGTGAACACTCATCACATATGAATGTTCCTATTAACAATTCTCCTAGCCTGTTTACAATTAGACTCTGAAACTCAAGTCATAGACTCATTAACTATGAACTTAGATATCCTCAAAAGGATTTCACAAATGATCTAACACAGAGGGAGCAGACACAGAAACATCGGGCGCAATATTTCTTCGATTACTCAGAAAATTACAGTTGAGTGATGAGAGGAAAACTCAACTAACATTTCACATGTCTCATGACATCTAACTTCTCCTTTCTTGACTTCTATACTCACTCATCTATTCTTTCATATGCTCTCATATCACGCCTCGACATTTTCAAGGTATTTATAGAGAAATTTGTACAAGTCTATGACTAATCAAAGATCTAAGTGAACTATAACTATACTAATGTACATATGTGTACATTCCTCATATCCTCTGAATGTATCCTTCTTCCAAGCTTCAAGAATTGAATCTTCCTTCATTCTTTAATCTTCCGAACATTCAATTGGTGATTGGTCTGCACCAACAGCTCCCCCTCAATCATCAATTGAGGTTTCTCTTATCTTCTTTATGCCTGCCATGTCTTTAAACTTCTGTAGCTTTGGTCCATCCAAGCTCTTTGTAAGCATATCAGCTATCTGATCTTTAGCATTCCTCATATCCTCTGAATGTATCCTTCTTCCAAGCTTCAAGAATTGAATCTTCCTTCATTCTTTAATCTTCCAAACATTCAATTGGTGATTGGTCTGCACCAACAGCTCCCCCTCAATCATCAATTGAGGTTTCTCTTATCTTCTTTATGCCTTCCATGTCTTTAAACTTCTGTAGCTTTGGTCCATCCAAGCTCTTTGTAAGCATATCAGCTATCTGATCTTTAGTTGAAGTATGTATGACTTCAACCTCCTTATCCATCACTTTCTCTCTTAGAAAGTGATACTGAATCTCAATGTGTTTGGTCCTGGCATGAAAAACAGGATTAGCAGCTAAATACAATGAACTCATGTTATCTCCATATATAATTGGTATCCCATGCACAATGTCAAAACTCTTCATCAAGGTCTTGAGCCAAATCACTTCCTTTGCAGCTTCAACCATGCCTTTATATTCAGCTTCTGTAGAAGACAAAGCAACTGTATGTTGCTTCTTGGAACACCATGAGATAAGTTTATCTCCCACATAACACATGTATCCATAAGTTGACCTTCTATCATCTGGATTACCTGCCCAATCTGCATCACTATAGATCTTGATGTTTGTATCTGATGTAAACCCATAATACAAACCTTCTTTGAGTGTACCCTTAATGTACCTCAACACTCTTTGTCCTGCAATCCAATGTTCTTTCCTTGGGCAATGCATGAATTGAGACAAAACCCCTACTGCATATGATAAATCAGGTCTAGTTAAAGTAGCATAGATAAGACTACCAACCAAACTCTGATATTGTCTCATGTCCTTGAATTCTTCACCTCCAAATTTACTCAATTTGTGATTCACCTCCATTGGTGTAGGTGCTACCCTGCAATCATTCATTTTAAACTTGATTAACAAGTTCTTCAAATACCTTTCTTGAGTCACAAATACTCCATGTTGAGTATATGTAATCTCCATGCCCAAGAAGTATGACAAGTCTCCCAAGTCACTTATTTTGAACTCCTTTTCCATTTGCTTCTTGAGTCTTTGTATTCCTTCTTCATCTGTACCTGTAAGGATTATATCATCAACATATATGCACATGTATATGAAACCATTATCACTTGCTTTGACAAGCAAGCTACTATCTGCTTTAGACACCTGAAATCCAAGTTCTTTCAAGAACTTTACAAGTCTATAATTCCATGCCCTTGGGGCCTGCTTCAATCCATACAAAGCTCTCTTGAGCTTGCACACATGATCTGGATACCTTTTATCTCTGAACCCTTGAGGTTGCTCCATGAATACATCATCTGAAATATAACCATTCAAAAAATCATTTTTTACATCAAGTTGACATAACTTCCAACCTTTACATGCAGCAATAGCTATAAGTGTCCTGATGGTTGTCATATTTGCCACAGGACTATAAGTCTCATCATAGTCAACACCATATGTCTGAGCAAACCCTTTGACAACAAGTCTAGCTCTGTACCTAGACACACTTCCATCTGCAAACCTCTTGGTCTTATAAACCCACTTGCATCCAATAATTTTCTGACTATTTGGTTTCGGAACCAAATCCCAAGTTTGATTTTCCAATAGTGCATCATATTCTTCCTGCATAGCTTTCTCCCATTTTTCCTTACCTTTTGCCTCTTCATATGTAGAAGGGTCTTCATCTGTTTCATCATATAAGCATAATCTTTTGTGGCCAAAAAAGAAGTATCATAACTATACCTTGTAGGTTGCCACCTATTTCTTGATGATCTTCTGAGTTCTCCACTCCTTGAAGTTTCTGGTTCTTCACACTCAGGATCAAATCTTGGCATTTCTTCAACTTCACCCTGCACTTCATTATTCTCTTCTTCATCAATTATTTGAATCTTTGACTTACCTCTCTTTTGACTCACTTCTTCTTCATCACCTGTATTGATATTGATTGTACCTGCATACCAAGTACTTTGCTCATCAAATGTAACATCTTTAGAAACCATGAATTGTTTTGTAGATGGACTCCACAATCTATAACCCATCTGCTTATCATCATAACCAATGAAAACATATTTTTCAGCTTTAGGTTCCAATTTGTGCCTTAATTGTGATGGCACATATGCATAGGCCACACATCCAAAAACTCTGCAATGATCCAAGGTAGGTCTCTTACCCCACCAAGCCTCATATGGTGTCATACCCTGCAAGGCTTTACATGGTAACCTATTGACCAAATAAGTGGCTGTATTTACAGCCTCAGCCCACAAATAATTAGGGCAATTTTTCTCCTTCATCATGGATCTTGCAAACTCAACAAGTGTTCTATTTCTCCGTTCTGCTACACCATTTTGTTGAGGAGAGTACCTGCAAGTAACTTCCCTTTTTATACCTGCATTCCACAAGTAATCACTAAATTCATTAGAGAAATACTCTCCCCCTCCATCTGACCTTAATCTCTTCATCTTATGACCTGTAATTCTTTCTGCATATGCATGATAGTGTTTAAATGTATTAAACACTTCTGACTTATCTTTGATCACATAAATAGTGATCCATCTAGTAGCATCATCAACATAAATCACATAATACCTTGACCCATTTATACTGAAATCCTTTGATGGTCCCCACACATCTGTGTGTACCAATTCAAGCTTCTCTGAGTACATAAAACCATGCTTGGAATAGGAATGCTTATGAGCTTTACCTAATTGACATGCCTCACATTTGTATGTCATATGTTGACCTGCAACATTAGGCAATCCAAGCACTGAACCATTGTTAATCATGTCTTTAATACCTCTTTCATTGAAACGTCCAAGCCTCTTGTGCCAAAGATCTAACTCAGAGATCTTATGTCCTCCATATGTGAACATAGCATGACCAATATTGCCTTGAATCTTCAATGTGAACAATCTTCCTTCTTTTTTCCCTGAAACAATCTGTTTATACCCTTGACTAGGGTCTTCCACATATACTCCATCATTAGTGAACCTTACTTCATATCCCTTTTCAACAACTTGTCCTACACTTATCAAATTCTTAGGAATTGTAGGAACATACAGAACCTTACTCAATAAGGTACTACCATCCTTAGCCTTCACTGATGCAATTGACTTCACATTGTGCTTTGTGTTGTCACTTGTTTGAACAACATGATTAAAAACCTTATTCTCCAAATCAGTCATCAAAGCTATATTACCACTTAGGTGATTCCTACACCCTGAGTCAATGTAGAAGACTCTTTGATCTTCACTCTGCCTTTCACAAGTTGCATTCATTATCAATGTTGAATCCTCCTTTTGATCTGAAGCATAATTGTAGTAGGTGTTGTTATATTGTTGACTTTGGAATCCTCTACCTGCATTTCTTCCAAAGTAACCCCTACTACCTCTGCCTCTGAAATTACCTCTTTGATTTATGCCACCTCTTCCTCTTGCATTATAGTTTTGACTATATCCATTATTACTCTGAGTATTATGCCAACAATCATTAGCTAAGTGATTTGTCTTACCACAAATCCAGCAAGCTTTGCCTCCATCTTTGTTGTTCCTGCCTCTTCCTCTACCTTTGCCACCTCCTCTACCTCTTAGGAAGTTGGCTTGACTAGTTGTTCCTTCATCTTCATTTGCTTGTTGCTTTCCTTTGTTATTCTTCTTCTTGTCCTTTGAGTACATTGCATGACCTGCACTCTTGTCACCATCTCCTTTAACATCCTGCTCAAATGTTAGCATATGACCTAACAACTGATTTAAATCAGGAGTGAAATGATCAAGTGATAACTCTGTAGATAAAATGAATGGCTTCCATTTGTCATCACCTCTTAAACCTGTAAGGATTTGCCTCACCAATTTATCCTCCTCAATGTCTTCATCAACAGCTCCTAAAGCATCTGCAATATCTTTCATTCTTGTCACATAGTCTGAAATGGATTGAGAAGCCTTCTTCTTAAAGGTGGTAAACTCTGCCCATAAGGATGCCTTCCTTGACTTAGTAGTATTCTGGAAATGCTCCTCCGAAGCATTCCAAATATTAGTTGCACTTTCAAGACCTCGAATATGAGGTAACAAGTAATCATTGACTGCCATATAGATAATGCTCCTAGCTTGAGCATCTTTCTTCATCCAATTTTTCAAATATGCTAACTCTTCCCTAGTTGGAACACTAGGATCTCTAAACTGTGGCTTCTCTTCTTCTCCTGTGATGTAGGCTATTAAATCTTTGCTCATAAGATGAGCTTCCATCCTCATTGACCATGCAGGATAGTTTTCCCTATCCAATTTCTCTATCTGAAGAGAATCTCCCATCTTTCTTCTACCTGTGTATTGAAATCTTCAAGCTTTATAAATGATATATGTACCTTTGCCTCGAATTAGACTCCTTTTGTCTTTCTTGATGTCGTATGGTCTCCTCCTCAAGCTTTGCCTTCAAGCTTTCACCTTTTAGTTCTTCAATTGTTGAATTTCTTGAATCTGCAGCAGTCAGGATCCTCCTTTCCTTGATTTTGATGTTTCCTGCTCTGATACCACTGATGGAGAGTGTTAATCTCCAAAAGAATAACCTACTCTTATGATTAGAGCACCTCTATACCAAGAGTAAGTCAAAATCTTCACCAAATTAGAGGTTCAATCTCCAAATTATCAAAAGTTGAAAAATTCTGTGAAGAAGATAAAAAAAAGAAAGTTTGCTGCACAATTTCTTCTCATTGACCTATCAAACATGTAAAGTTTTCTATGAACTTTTGTATGGAGTGTCGCCTAGAAGTTGCGCACCTCCTCCAAGTTAAATTTCTTCAAAAGGTTTAGTATAACTTGAGAAATCAACTTCACAAGTTACCTATGTCTAAATCTGCACTTCTGAGAAGTCGATTTTGACACCCCTAACTTCTAACACATAGTTCTATCAATCTCGAACCCGTTTAAACAAATGCTTGTAGATACAGGTAGCTTACCTTCTAACTTAAAGATGAAGTGCTTGCTTGCACAAAACTTTAAACTGTGGAGTGAGAACTGACCAAAATATCAAGATCAAAATTTGCGCCTGTTTCAGAGAACTGTGAACACTCATCACATATGAATGTTCCTATTAACAATTCTCCTAGCCTGTTTACAATTAGACTCTGAAACTCAAGTCATAGACTCATTAACTATGAACTTAGATATCCTCAAAAGGATTTCACAAATGATCCAACACAGACGGAGCAGACACAGAAACATCGGGCGCAATATTTCTTCGATTACTCAGAAAATTACAGTTGAGTGATGAGAGGAAAACTCAACTAACATTTCACATGTCTCATGACATCTAACTTCTCCTTTCTTGACTTCTATACTCACTCATCTATTCTTTCATATGCTCTCATATCACGCCTCGACATTTTCAAGGTATTTATAGAGAAATTTGTACAAGTCTATGACTAATCAAAGATCTAAGTGAACTATAACTATACTAATGTACATATGTGTACATTCCTCATATCCTCTGAATGTATCCTTCTTCCAAGCTTCAAGAATTGAATCTTCCTTCATTCTTTAATCTTCCAAACATTCAATTGGTGATTGGTCTGCACCAACAATATGAACATATGATTAACACCCATAAACTCAAAGATGATCTTAATATGGTGGCTTCCTTGTCCATAATTCTTATGCCACTTTAAGACCATTGGTAGTAATAGATGGAATGTTAATCACATAAATTGCAGCCAATACTATGTTTGCCTAGAAGCCTTGTGAAAGGTTTGCACATGCAACATAGAAACTACTCTATCCTTAATAGTTCTATTTATCCTCTCAGCTATGCCATTCTAAACTAGGGTATAAGGAGATTTAAACTCCCTAAAAATTCCTCTAGATTGATAAAAAGGCTGAATTCATGTGAGGTATACTCACCTCCATTATCTGAATGTAAAGCCTTGAGCTTAGTTCCTTTTTCCATCTCAATTAAATTAAATCATTTTAGGAAAGTAGGAAATAACTCATTTTTTTACTTGATAGTATATAGTGATAATTTTCTAGTAGCATCATCTATGACAATGAAAAGGTAAGCAGAACAACCTAATGACCTTTTGGGCATCGCACCATACACATCTGTATGAATGAGATATAAAGGCTAAATTGAAGTTTCAATGTGTGTTTTATGCACATTCCTAGCTTTCTTTTCATATTGATAATGCTAACAAAATGAACAAAAAATAAGAGAAAAATAACACACGTAAGTAGCCAAAACAAGAGAGATTTTTCATTCTATTATGAGATATGTGGCCCAAATGAACATACCATATACAAGCCAAAGGTTTTTTACTAATACCTAATAATTCTTCTTCTTGTGATATAATAAGGATAAAGTGAGCCAAATCTTCTTTTGTGTAGTATAGTTTGCAATTATGTAGAGCTGATATTGTTTTGTTGATTCCTTCGTACTTGTAGCGTTTCCTCAATCACAATCTATCCCCAATCACAATCTTTCGATCACTCAAAAATATCAGTGGAGAGAAGAACGCAGAGATTGCACAGGGTAAAGAAAGTCTGATGCGGAAGAGTAGAAACAAATATGACGCAGAGAAGGAAGAATTCTACTATTATAGACGTGAATCAATGGTTACAATAGCTTTGGACAATAGCTTCTTGACGAAGCCTCTACCTCCCGACCACCCCCGAGCTATCACAATCGCATTCACACTCGCACTCTCAATCACACTCTCACTCTCACTCTCACTCTCAATCACACTCTCAATCACAAGGTAATTCTCAGATTTCTGTGTGTCCTCCGTGTTGATGCGCAGGTCTCCTTATCCTCCAGTTTGATCGCAGCCGTGCCCCCAAAGAAGTGTGCGATCCGCCAAATTTAGAAAAAGTTGAGTTTCTCCAAAACTTTTGCAAAAAGCCATGCGAACGTAGTGCTCTTCCTTTCTTTAGCATACCTGTCAAAAATAGGAGAAAAACACCAAAAGAAGACATATCCGAAAATATCCATAATTTGACATGGTGACACGTAAGCATGAGAACCACGGATTTGAATAGAATTAGATAAGCCCTCGTTTTTTTATTTTTTTAATTTTTTTAATTTTTTTAATTTTTTTATTTTTTTTTAAGTGTTGGAAAAACTGGCACTTTTCAAAGCCTTGTAACTCAAAAACAGTGAGGAATTAGCTTGAGCTTGTGAGAGACACTTTTATTCAATTTTTTGATCTGCACAATAGTGTTAGAGATGTCCGAGATCCAAATCCACCTCCAAATGCCACTTTTGAGCCCTGCAAGTTTCAAAATTCTAGGGAGAGAGTAAAATCAAGGCATTTTCTTACAATGAACTAAATGTAGGACCCTGAACGAGGTACTTAAAACATGATTCACAAAACTTTGACACTGGCACTTTTATTCTCTGATACTTGCTCTACCTTTCCCTCATACAGAGTTTTTCTTAATTCTTTCATCTTCACCTTCAAAATTCCCCTAGAAAACATGATGCGAATAAGGTCTAGAGGGAGAATATGAAACTTGTCAACCCAAAACTTCTCCTACATGCATAAAATTACCTAATTATTCATTCTAAGCATTATCCCCACAATGAAATTCAAAAAGTTCAAAATGAATTATTTCACTAGAAAAGAGGCCTATTACAATTCTTCCCCCCTTTAAGAACTCTGTCCTCAGAGTTGGAAAGAAGGGTAATGTGTTAGAAAATCATCCAAATTCACCCAACTCGAATCTTCAACTGGGTATGAATGCCATTTCACCAAAATTTCTACTATAGATCTATTTCTAAGAAATCTTTCCTTCCTATCTAATATTATTTCTGGTTGAAGCTCAAAAGAGCCATCATCTTTCAGCTTATAATTGTCCTGCAAAACATGAGCAACATTAGACACATATCTTTTAAGTAAGCTGACATGAAATACAGGATGCACATTTAGATATTTAGGTAATTCCAGCAAATAAGCAAGAGATCCAATCTTTTTCAAAACTTTAAAAGGACCTGCATATCGAGGAGAAAGTCTATGATCCTTCCCTAGCAATAAGTTAGATCGGTGAGGATTAACTTTAAGAAATACCATATCATCAACTTGGAATTCAAGTGGTCTTCTCTTTAAATCATAGAACTTCTTTTGTCTTTTCTGAGCTTCTCTTATATGTTTCTTAATTTTTCCAAGTTCTTCATCCATCTTATCAAGCATTTCTTTGGATACCTCTACTCGATTTGGAAAACCCAAAAATGAAGGTGGAGTCAAATAGTTATAACCATACATAGCTTCAAACGGAGTCATTTTTATAGATGCATGCCATGCACTATTGTATGCAAACTCAACCAAGGGTAAATATTCACTCCAATTATCCTGCTTTTCATTCACATACATACGCAACATATCCTCAACTACCCTGTTAACCCTCTCGATTTCCCCATCAGTTTGAGGATGGAAAGCTGTACTCATACGAAGTTGAGTTCCAATGGATTCAAATGTCGCTTTCCAGAAGTTTGACGTAAATCTAGAATCTCTATCAGAAATTATGCTTTTAGGCATTCCATGCAATCGAAATACTTCCTTTACAAAGATTCTTGCAACATTCAATGCAGTATCAGTCTTTCTCATAGGAAAGAAGTGTGCCATCTTGGTAAGCCGATCGACTACAACAAATATGGTATCATGCTTACTTCTGGTCATAGGTAGCTTAGTGAGAAAGTCCATAGAAATAGACTCCCACTTTTGATTTGGAACATCCAAAGAAACCTTGTTAGGGCACTTTGCTTACGGGATCCCTTGTTGATGAAAGATTGTACACCATAGGCTCGCCGTCAACTTTCACTCTACTCTATCTTCTTTGAGATTTGTAAATTGTTATGGCATCAAAGGATCCTTCCATCACTCGGCATGAGACCTAGGGTTATGGAAGTGGATTTGGGCATACTCAATGCCGGTAGCCATAGCCACAAAGCCTTCTAAGGGGGTGCTTGATGCTAGTAGATCATGAAGTTTATGCCTTGAAGTTAGTGGAAGCATTTTCTCTAACCATTTTTTACTTGGAAAGTCGCATGGAGTAGCTAGTAGGTTTGCCACTAGTTCCTTATGTTTGATCATCCATTCTGAGAAGGACTCTCCATCCCTTAAATGTAGACTCTCTTTGTTCAATTCATTTTCCCAATCAGAATGTAGAAGATAACTGACCCTTCATGGCTTGCTACAATATGAGATGGTCTTTTTTGATCTATCTGAGCCACTTGTTAGCCAATCCATCCAAAGT